>CAIGQV010016734.1:15923670-15951784 GCA_903798115.1 Danio jaintianensis
TTATCTTATTTTATTATTTTACTTTACTTTTTTACTTTATTTTATTTCTTTTACTTTTTGTTTTATTTGTTTATTTATTTTACTTTACTTTTTTACTTTATTTTATTTATTTTACGTTTTTATTTTATTTTATTTTATTAGTTTACTTTTTTAATTTTATTTGTTTATTTATTTTACTTTACTTTTTTACTTTAATTTATTTATTTACTTTACTTTTTATTTTATTTATTTTACTTTATTTGAATTTTTTTTTTTTTTTTTTTTTTCCTAGACAGCTTATTTTAAAGCGTTGTTTCTGGAACTCCAAAAGGAATGCATTTACCTTTTTTTTGTGATGCATGCAAAAATGGCATTAGTCTGGAAAACGCTGTTCATTCTCGCTTATTTCCTCAACTCTCTTGACATGTTGTTTTTGTTTTTTTCACTTGCAGGAGAACGAGATTATGAAAGAGATTATGGATAATGGCCCTGTGCAAGGTATGGATTTCTCTCGATGTGTGTGTGTGTCTGTGTTTATGAGCCAAAGGATAAAAATAGTCAAAAGCACATGGCTAATGACTGTTAACGCAGTCAGCAAGCAATCAATCCATCACATTAGTCACCATGGATACTGTAGACGCCCATACAAAGCAATTAGTTTATACAAAAGGCCTAAACTCATCATATATTATACAGTACATTCTTGAGAAAGTCCCCTAGAGTAATATGATGAGGGTGTGTTGTTCAGAGTTGCTCCGTGATCCCGTGCCAGTTTTCTGTTGTATTGTTCCAGGAGGGAATCCTGGATTTACGCCAGATTTCACTTCTAATCTTTGCAAAAATTCTGCCTAACCTCTGGCTTATATTGAGAAATAGCAGATGAAAAGATAGTCTTCATGTGCATGAGTCTGTGTGTGTTCATTAAGCTCTGTTTGTGCTGAGGATCTCCTTGTAATGTCTGGAAAAACCCAGTGTAAAGCTTAAAGTTTTGTTTTAATTGATGAATTGACGAAATGATGAATCGCTTTGTGAAGCAATTGGTTCAGTTGATTTAAAGCTTATTATTATTCTTTAATAATATATCATATATTATTTAATAATATATAACATATTTCCAGTGTTGGGGGTAACGCATTACAAGTAACGTGAGTTACGTAATCATAATACTTTTCTAAGTAACGAGTTTTACGCATTACTTAAAAAAATGAAGTAATAATATTTGAGTTACTTTTTTTAAAATGTAACTCGAGTTACTTTTTAGATTAATTAATTTTCTTTAAAAAAATTATTTGCTGAATTAAAATTAGTGTAATCACGTTGAATCACACACTCAATGAGACAAAAATACCAAAGTAGTAAACACATTGCTTTCAACTTTCATTAATCTGTATATACCTTTAATTTTTTTTTTTTTTTTTTTTTTTATTTAATTTAATTGCTTGGAAATGTAAACCTGTATGACGCAAGTTTTGTTTGTTGCTTTAGTACACGTAAAACCTGATTTTTCCAACCATGCATGTAATTTGAATTGTTTTTGCACTACTTAGTTTGTCCACAAGGTGTTATCTGTCGGTTAAAAAGGGATTAGACCGAACATCAGAATCAGAATCTTTATTGTCATTGTACTAAATACAACGAAATTTACGTTTGCCCTTCCTTTCAGTGCAGTCCTATTTGTCTAAAACAACAACGATAGTAGCAAGAAGTGATTAAAAAAGTAAAAAGACAACAACAATAATAATAATACTTGTGCGTAGAAAGTGGCAAGTGCATTTTTAGCAGCTTTCATGTTAAAAAGTAAGTGAAATGTTGGCCAGAAAGCAAACTAGTTGACTACAAATTTCAGAGTTTGTCCACAAGGTGTCAACACTAAACAGAGTAGTGCAAAAACAATTCAAAACGCATGTGAAAACTGCACGTACGCATGGTTCGAAAAAATAAACATTGTGAACGTGCTTTTCTGTTTTGAAAACGTGAGGTGCAACACACTGCCTTTTTTATTGACAGGAAAAAAGCGCACTTGGTGTGATCAAGGCCTAAAACATTCATGTGCACTGATATGCCCTAATATACGCATAAAGATTAAATATATTTTAGGCTTAAAAGACTGCAGGTGGTTCTCAGAATGTAGTGTCGTCCAGAACTGGTTTCATTTCACATGTCCCCAGGGCTTGGGAAGATTAAGGCCTGTATACCCACCCAAAAAAAGTTTTTTTTATGCCATGTGAAGCTCGTTTGAACTTCAATACAATTTGATTGTTGACTTTGATCTCACTTTGATGTACAAAGAAACAAGATGTTTGTGTGAGCTTGTATTGTATTGTATTGTAGTATATTATTTAATTAGGCATTGAAATCAATGATAGTATTTCCTGTTGTTCAGTATGACTGCGAGCGATCAGAATGAAGAATCAGCTTTTAAATATTGAAGATGTCTGACGGTTAAATCATTTTAGACTTTAATAATTCCTTACTATACTACACAATTGTAATTTACAGCAGTGTTTTTAAAGATACTTAATGTGTGTGTGTGTTATGTTTGTTTTTCCTTTTTTAGCTATCATGGAGGTCCATGAAGACTTCTTTGTGTACAAGAGTGGAATTTTCAAACATACAGATGTCAATTACCACAAGCCCTCACAATACCGCAAACATGCGACGCATTCTGTCAGGATAACAGGGTAAGCCCCAGTATTGCGTAACCTTTCATAATAATGCTGGAAGCAAGATGAATGAGGATTTGGCAGAGTTTCAAAGCAAGTTCTTGGTAGATAGTTTCTGATGCTGCTTCCATTTTGTTCACTTATTAAGAAAATTAAGAAATGTAAAAGTAAATCATATATTTTTTTTATGATTTGAGGTTAAAACAAAGTATGATATACATTTATTTTGTCTAATTTTATGCTACTTTAGATTTTTATAATGAGTTGTTTTTGGGTTTGATTGATTTTTAAGTTCTCAAGTGTGAGTATTCCTTGCTGAAAAAAAAAAATCACTGTCTTTTTTCTAGTAAAACACTGTTAAAATAAGAAAATGGTATAATTTATGCAAAGAAGATAGATAGATAGATAGATAGATAGATAGATAGATAGATAGATAGATTCATGCAAACATGCAAACTCCACACAGAAATGCCAACTGACCCAGCCGAGGCTCGAACCAGTGACATTCTTGCTGTGCTGCGACAGCGCTACCCACTGCACCACCGCGCTGCCCCTACTTTCTATGCATTTATATGAAATTAAGCATATTTTTCTAGATTTACTACAATAAATCTTGATTCCTAATTATATTTTTTAAGGTTGTGATTTTCTGCTGATCTTAGATGTCCTATTTGAACTAGTGTACAGTCAGTTTGGGAGATCTTTCCGCATTCAGGCAGACGGAAGCTGTACTTTCATGACTGTTGGCATCAACATCATGGCCCTTCAATGAACTGGCATGCCCAGGAGGGACAATATTTAAGATAAACTCTTTTAAAGAGACATCAAGGCCTCATTTGTCTGCCTTTTTTGTTGCTAGCAGACAAAACACCTGGATGACTAGCCTTCCAGTCCCACCCCCAGACACACTACTCAGAGCCTTTGTCTGGTTTTACTGAACTCACTCAAACACAACACAACACACCCTTACAGCCTGTGAGTCTCTGAGTCTCACTGCAGGAGGATGCTCATCATTGACTCTTTCTGCAACATTATAAAGAATAATCAATTCAATTTGTTTAACAATAACATACAAAAACCCTAAAATAGTCAGTCTTCGAAACCGTCTCTCTCCTGAAACTAAGTATTTCTCCAAAAAATTATAATAAAATAAATGTAATAAATAATTAAATAAATCTTAAAGGGATAGTTCAGACAAAAAGTAAAATTGATTCACTGTTTACTGTCCCGCAAGTAACCTTTATGAGTTTTATTTCTTCTGAACATTAAAGAAGATATTTTGAAGAAACCTGAAAACTTCCAAACCCTTGACCTCCATAGTAGTAAAAAACAAATACTATGGAAGTCAGTGGCTACAGGTTTCCAGCTTTCTTCAAAATACCTTCTTTTGTGTGCATCAGAAGAAAGAAACTCAAACAGGTTTGGAACAAGAATAAAGTAAGTAAATGATGACAACATTTTCAGTTTTGGGTGAACTATCCCTTTAATTCGCTGTAAAATGCAAAAATAAATAAACAATTCCTCCCACTTTCATTTAAAAACTTATGTTCCACTGTGGTTTCTCTTTATTTCAATAGTCCACCCCACCCATTCTGAAGTAACCAACTAACCAGAAAATATTTTCCACACTATTACGGATATTATTATGGATTCATGTGGACTAATAGTAGGGAATCCGCTTGTTAAGTCTGACTTTGCACAATGCAGCTTCCGGGTTCAATCGCTCTATCAAACTGTACGAGGAGGCTCAACAAATGGTTCATTTTAATTCAATTCAAGTTCACTTGTATAGCGCTTTTCACAATAATTATTGTTTCAAAGCAGCTTTACAAAAGGTGCACATTATTGCAATCAAAATCAGAAAAGTTAAGGTTATTAGTTACCACAACTTTATTAGTTACTAATAACTTCAAACTAATTTACTAATAACTAATTACTAATAACTTTAACAGTTAAAGTTATTATATATAAAAAAGGTTAACCTGCAGTTATATACAGTAGTATATAGGTGATGTCTTTATACTTTGTAGATGGTCAATGAAGTGTATTTGTGTATTAGGTTGTGTGTTGTCCTCAAAATCCTTGGATGGTTGGCATCATCTCTTCACAGGTCTTGGATCTGATCAAGTAGTGCTGCACAGAAACAGTATTCCATACGTCATGACTTAACAAGAGGATAGTGGATTAGGGCAGGGTTTCTCAACCACGTTCCTGGAAAACCACCAGCTCTGCACATTTTCCAGAGACGTCCAAAACATGCGATGTTGGTGGTCTTCCAGGAAAGTGGTTGAGAAACACTGGATTAGGGTATAGCAGGCGATTTTTAGATGCAGCCGTAATTTTTCACAGTGCACTGAAAAAAATGATTCATTGGATTTACTAAAAAACTATTTTACGCTAAGTGGTTGCAAACCAATCATATGGGCTGAATTTAAACAAACAAATTAAATTTAGTTTGTTTAAATTCAGCCCATATAAATTGTTTGCAACCACTTACTTAAAAAAAAAAGTAAATCCAATGAATCAGAAATGAAAGTCTTTCCCTGACAGTGGATGTTCTGAGTTCCTGTTCCTCAGGTGTGCCTCTGGTCACCTCGTCTGACCCGCCGCTGGTGTCTGTGAGTGTGTCATGCTTCAGTGCTGACGGTGATACGCAGCCTGAGTTCGTCTGAACCCCGGCTTTTCTCCCGGCCTCCTGTCACTCGCTGACTCTGCAGTTCTAGCGCTGCTGTAGACGTTCAGAGGACACTGTATATGCCTATGGAGTTGGCATACAGGGGGCAGCGGCTGTGTTTTTACGGGGAAAATCCCATCGCGGTGCATTCGGCTAAGCCCAGGGCCTGGGAAAGTTTGTGGAAAGCTCAGTGATGTCCAGTGTAATGGAAATGGCATTGTTCAGTGCAGACAGAGAGGCCTAAACCCAGCGCAGGTCAGGAGCAGTGTGGTATGTCTGTCATTGTCCAAAGCCAAGGACAGAAAATATGGTGAGATAAGAGCCTAGCAGGGGTCTAAACTGCGCTTTTCATGCATTTTCCAAACACACAGCCACTGGTTTTGAACTTCTGACTCGCCCATGTATTTTAAAGGGGGGCGCATTGCTTTTTTGGTGATTTTGTTTATTTGTTTCGATTGTACCGAGTACTGACTTCCCCCCATGTGGATATGCAGATTATTTGGGAAAAGAATGATACAGTGTGTTCCCGAGTCTGATGGAAAACTTCCTTTAGAAATAGAGGAGGACAGAACTATATTTATTCCAGACATTCCACACGTACAAATAAATAGCTCCCTGACATAGAGTTGAAGTCTAAATTATTAGGCCTCATGTGATATTTTTTAGGCAGCACAGTGGCTCCGTGGTTAGCCCTGTCGCCTCATTTCTGTGTGGAGTTTGCATGTTCTCCCCGTGTTGGCGTGGGTTTCCTCTGGGTGCTCCGGTTTCCGATTTGCATGTAGATATATGAGCTACTGTTATGGGCTACATAAGCATTACCAACTGTAAAAAACCTTAGATCTTGTTTACCTTCAGACAATGAGTAAAATCACTGTATTTCTGCGACCCCAAAGGCCCAACGTTCCAATATTACATTTCCCTAAAAACCTAGAACATAAAAAATTCAAAAACACATTTATTCCTGCATTAGAATCCTCTAATAACAACATCTAAAAAGATGAAAGAATTGTTTCGCTGTTTTTTTTTTTTCTAAATTTGGGTCTTCCAGGGTTAAAGGTGGACATTAGTACTTCTGGGTACACTTTTGTACTTTTTAGGTATTAATATGTACCTTTAAGGACTAGTTAGGAACAAAAATGTACCTTTTGAAAAAGGTACTTGCCCCAGTGACAGATTTTGTACCTTTATTTTTGAGAGTGCAGTGATGGACAAGCTAAATGTTCATAGCTCAGACGAATAGACAGTGAAGGGTCAAGGGCTTCCTCTGTGATTGGCCAATACCCCATGAACCAGGACGGGTGGAGAAGCGGAAGGAAGTTCTTGGCATGGTGAAGGTTCACGGCGTGCAGTTATTGTTGACTTGAGAAGATGTAAAGGGGCGGGCGAGATCTGCTTCCTTCCTCTGAGATGTGGATACAATTCAGCTCATCAAGGGCACACTCGCTGTTTGCTGGACGTGATTTCATGGTTAATAGAGTCCTATTATGGTTCAGTTTCCTTCAGTGTTTAATATTGCTAAAACCTTCACTCTGAAGGGAGGAATTACCTGTATCAGCAACACTTTGTCTGAACTCTCTCTGACGCCTTTATTGCAGTCCTGAGTATTCTTCCAGGAACAGACAACACACAGTGTCCCGAATATAAATAATTACCTCCTAAGGGGACAGAGCCAGGTGGAGTTGTGTTAGTAGAGGCCTGTTTGAGTTGTTAATAATGTTTTGTCATGAACAAGAGACCCTGTTTCACAGATCTAATATACTGATAGACATGCAATTTCTTTCCCAGCTGTTTACATTCAAACACATAACAAAACATATATGAAATCCTCTGTTTTTTTTGGGGGGGGGGGGGGTTCATACTTTTGATATAACTTTGTGTCGGTTTGACTGTTGACATGAAAAGCAACTTGATTTAATAATTGTGCAACGACAGCCGTTTTTCTGCGTTACCTCGCCAGGGCCATTTCTAGACTCGTCTTTTTTCTAGACGAGATTAATATTGTCTCAGTAATGACGAATGAAACATTACTACACCTCGCATCCCTTTATCCAGAAAACCAGAATTCAGGAGAACTGACAGGGCTTTGAAATGCAAGCAAATATTTTAAGGCTCCGCCCTCTTCTGGAAAGTGGGCGGGATTCAGCAGATAATTTGCATTTAAACAGAAACATAAAATATAAAGGGGCATTTATAGCATGGTGTAATTCATGATCCATGAGACATTTTGAGACAACGTCCAACCAATTTTATCTTATAAAACGGGCTAAATACCTGTGACTTACTTTTTTCTGTGATTCCCCCATGATTTAAGTTTAATTTTCTTTTTGATTTGCATGTAAAAAAAACTTTTTATTAAATTTACTTGAGAAAAACTATTTCTTAGGAATTTATCTCGATTTTGAATTTTTTCATTTTTAATCAAATGAATGTGCCAGAGTGTGGTAAGAAAAAAACTGAAATAAATTCCATACAGAAATATAAAGATGATAATATAGTTAATGTACTAGATATTTAAAGAATGTCATTTTTATAGAGTTCAAAGTGCTACAATATTATTATTATTCAGTGTTAAAAAGATATAGAAATTAAGCATATTATTCCTGCTTTTGTTCATTTATTAAATTTAGACTTATTCTAAACAAGATCATACAAATACACATTTTTATATAAAACAGGACTATAGCACTGATTAAGAAATTGTGTTTATTTGTGTAAGAAAGATGTGCATTGAAACTGGATGTTTACAGTTCTTCAATTTCTCACCCCAAAAACTTAGTCAGTGCACAATAGTGTATGAATTTGTATTTTGGTTTTTTTTCAGATGGGGAGAGGAGAGAGACTACACTGGCAAAACACACAAATACTGGGTGAGAACCTACATCTTTATCTGATACACTGATCTTACACTCGTGCTATACAATTTTCACTCAGAAAAGTCCCTTTAATTTTCGAGTGAAATATCCCTTTAAATTTAAACATTGTACATAGATTTTAAATGGACTGTGAACTAGTATTTTTTATAACTTCAAAAAGGGATTTGTACAGTGTAAAGATTGTTTAAACACACTTCAAAAAAAATGCTGTTGAGGTTTTGTCTTGTTTTGAGTCTTTCATTCATTCATTTTCTTTTCGGCTTAGTCCCTTTATTAATACGGGGTCGCCACAGCGGAATGAACCGCCAACTTATCCAGCATATGTTTTACGCAGCGGATGCCCTTCCAGCTGCAACCCATCACTGGGAAACATCCACACACACTCATTCACACACATACACTACGGACAATTTAGCCTACCCAATTCACCTACCACATGTTTTTGGACTTGTGGGGGAAACCGGAGCACCCGGAGGAAACCCACGCGAACACGGGGAGAACTTGTTTTGAGTCTAAATATCTAAACGTTCATAAATCAAGAAACATTTTCTAGGCAAGTAAAACATTTTTTCATTTTGTTTCTTTGCTTTGAGAAATAAAAAAAGAAGGGAACAAAAGCTAAATTATCAGCATGTAAGGTAAGCAAAATAAACAGGTTTTCGGTTTGAATGCAGATTATTTAGCTTCCTTTAAAGGTGCTGTATGTAAGTTTTTGACTCTTCTAAAGCATAAACATACCATAATATGTTTGCAGATGTTTAAGAAACATGCTCAGTAAACATTCTTGTTTATCTGAAAAACAATGCTGAAGTCAGATATTCTGCTTTGAAAATGGGCATTCTGTGCCCAAGCTGTTTTTGTTTTGGTTATTTTAACCCGCCCAATGCCAGTTTAGCCAATTATATTTCAGCACCCGGGTTGCCTTGGTGGAAAACCGTGTATTTGATTCATTCATTCATTCATTCAGAAAGGCTCTCAAAGCATGCGTCTGCGACCGAAATGGGACCTCCGGTGGACAGTAGCAGACTCCAAAATGAGACGCAGATTCAGAGTTCCACATGACGTTGTTAATTAGCAAATAATATAAATATTACGAACGTAAACATTAGGTGAGCAGATTACATTGTAACCTCCTGACCTAACAACACGCTACGTGACGAGATTTGCAGTGATAAGCAATTTGACTGTTTGCACTAGACGAAACATGACAGAAATTTAAATACAGCCATTCAGAAGCACAGAATAGTGCACTCCAACGAAATGGTAAGGTTTATAATCTAACCAATACATATTAAACCTGTATTACAGTATTATATGTACATGCTGAATGATTGATATTTGTTTTGTAACTTGGCTTGCACCGAGTCAATTTCAATTCACACGGTTTATTTGATTTTCAAGATCTGAGGTGAACTATCTGCTGTAGTATGGCAATAAATGTCATGTAAAATGGCATTCAAACTTGCATTATTAGCATTTAACACTGAATAAAGCACATGAGGTGTACCTGAGGTGATCATTGTTTATCCTGTAGTTCACCTGTGAGAAATAGAAGCCGTTTCTAAAATAGAAATTTCAGGAGTTGGTTAGGACAAAAATTTCTTCTATCGCTTGCCGTTGCTTGTAGTTAGAAAACGGTTCAAATCAGCCATTAGGCTCGATATTCAGGTACACACGTCAATCTGGCAACCTGCGCTTGCGTGTGTTTTGATCCAGGAATGCAATACCTAGTTCAACCACTGGGTGTCAAACTTACATACTGCACCTTTAAGAAGAAAAAAAAACTTACTTAATTTTTGGAAATATTTGGAAAAAGCTTCTTGATTTATGAATGTTAAGATATTTGGACGGGAAACAACAGTAAGAACTCTAATCAAGAAAAGCATTTTTGAAGTGCATTTTAAACCAGTCTCTTCTCGATTACACAGATTGGAGCAAACTCATGGGGCAAGAACTGGGGTGAGGACGGCTACTTCCGCATCGCTCGCGGTGTGAATGAGTGCGACATCGAGGCATTTGTGATCGGCGTCTGGGGCAGAGTCACTATGGAGGACATGCACAACCACCACCATCATCACAGACGCCGCAAGTAGCTCCTGTACGCATCACTGGATGATTCAAGCCAATCAGGTTATACGCAGGTTTGCTAGAGTCTCAATGTCCACCAAATCCCAGTGCCTTCTGAATATCACACAGATAAAGCGGTGTCCGCAGCCCCCCTCTGTCCAAATACACAAATCCACTGACGTCTCGTGGAAGAAAGTCAAACTCAGATATATGTATGTGTGTGTGTATATGGCAAATATCAATGTTTTTGGTGGAAACCTGCTTGTTACACTCCATTGCTGAAGCTCAAATAACAAACGCACTCAGGATTCAGTTTTCCAAAAACACACTTCACTTCTCACAGGTCTAATGTACAGATATTAGATATTTTCTTTTCCCTACTTTTGGGAATCATCATCATCACACACACTAATGCCTAGTTCACACTGCATGATTTTAAGACCGATTTGCATGTTAACAAGTTTGCTGACAGATCAGGCTGTGATTGGGGGAAAATCAGTCTTTATGTGTGAACTACTGAACAACGAATCAGAGGCTCGTTGTCGAGACCTCGCAGATGAAAATCTAATATCCTGGATCATTTCACGGATAATGATTGGCTCTGATTGGCCAGAATGTTCATCGATGCATTCGCTTCATCCTGCGTTTACATAAACACGAAAGCATATCAAAGCCACATCTATCAGCGAACCATTGACAGATCAGCTGATTGATGACGCTTCCAAATGCACCCTTGATTTCAAACGCTGTGATGTCATCATCACACAAGCAGCCAATAGTGTGCACTTCTTTCTGACGGCTCCACCCTCAACATTTCATTGGCTGTGGTTTGGGGGCTGGACAGAGATGTCGGGTGACATTTAGTGCGTTCCAAACGAGATATATAGCCCTCCGAAGGGCACTTCAGAGTGGAAAAAAATATATAATCATGGTCGCCATATTGAAGTGTCATTCCAAACCGAAGTGATCAAAACTGGCCACTTCAAAGGGCCCTTTGGTTTGAAGGATTTTGAAAAATACAAGTGATGGACACTTTGGGAAATTATCCTTTGAGCAGGGAAGCTGTTTGGTGTCACACACTGCACTCAATTTAGAAAGGCTCTATGTCTAGATCCGTATGCTCTAATCCAGTGTTTCTCAACCACGTTCCTGGAGGACCACCAGCTCTGCACATTTTCCATTGCTGCATCCGAAATCGCATACTTCCATACTGTATAGTATGCTAAAAACAGTATGTGATCCGAGTAGTATGTCTGAATTCATAGAATTCGAAAAACAGTATGCAAGAGGTACCCGGATGACCTATTACTTTCGGCGAAATTCTGGTGCGCATCCGATGTAAGCTCGCTGTGTAGTAAATTAAAATTTAAATGTAGTACCTAGTTGCATAGTTAATCAAACACACCTGATTCAGATCATTAACAGAGACTGAAAGATCTGTAATGGGTGTAACAGACAAAGGAGACATCCAAAACATGCAGTGTTGGTGGTCCTCCAGGAACATGGTTGAGAACCACTGCTCTAATCCCTTCAGAGGGACCCTCAGAAGGGATTAGGGCATAGTGTTGAGCCCTTCAGAATGGAATCCACCCAGAGTTGTTGTCAGGTTGTGTAGTGTGTGACCCCCCCCCCCCTGTGGATCATTTACGTAATGTGAACATCGATTTAAAGACACAAAATCAAGTCATGTAGTGTGAACGACACAGCGATCTGCCGATGTTTAAAATCATGTAGTGTGATCTAGGCTTCATGAAGTGGGTCAGACAGTAGTCCATGTTAAAGTGATAGAGAGGGATGAGGAACAACAAGATGGAGGATGAAGGTGCTTTTAGGACCAATCATTTATTCCAAATGAAATATCACAGATCTGATTGATGACAGTTCTCTGCATTCCACTGAGGATGAGTGATTTTAGCTGTTTAAAGATGTTAAGAGCCACTCTGGTTCAGTTAGCTGGAGAATTTCTTCATTAAAAACAACTGTTAGTCGCTCTCAGTTTTGACAGATCAGGAAAGCAAACCAAAATACATGCAATCCATGCTTGGAGACCAAAAATGGACACCAGTTACTGCGGTTTTATCCCTCATAATCCATTTCAAATCTGTTTACTGGTTTTTTGTTTTGCATTTTGGGATTAATTATTTTAAAAACATGATTTTTTTTTCAACTAAAATCATCATCATAATGAATGAATGTGAAAGAAGTCACAGTTTTATATGTTGCCACATTTGTGCCAGATTAATAAAAAAAAGAAATTCTTTGAAATGTCTAATTACACATGAACCATACCACAAATGTATGTTCAATACACAATATAAGTCACATTGTATATTTGAAAAATATCTTGTAGAATTACTGAACATAGCTGAAATTTAATTACATTGCATTGAATTGCTCAAGGGCGACGCGGTGGCACTGTGGGTAGCACAATCGCCTCACAGCAAGAAGTGAGCCTTCTGGTTCAAGCCTCGGCTGGGTCAGTTGGCATTTCTGTGTGGAGTTTGCATGTTCTCCCCGTGTTCGCATGGGTTTCCTCCGGGTGCTCCGGTTTCCCCCACAAGTCCAAAGACATGCGCTATATTGGGTAAGCTAAATTGTCCGTAGTGTTTGTGTGATTGAGGGTGTATGGGTGTTTCCCAGTGATGGGTTGCAGCTGGAAGGACATCCGCTGCGTAAAACATATGCTGGATAAGTTGGCGGTTCATTCCTCTGTGAACCGCAGATTAATTAAGGGACTAAGCTGAAAAGAAAATGAATGAATGAATTGCTCAAAACACTCTGGATTTATGAACCTACATATTTATGTCAAACTATACTTTTATAACAATTATTACTTGCATAAACTCTCCCTTTCAGATAGTTATTCATTTTTCATGCTGCATTAGTTTGCCAAAAGCACAAGTAAATTCAGTCCCAAAAGATTTGACATCTTTAAAAAATATATATATATATATATAATTGTAAAAATCTAAATAAAAACAACTAAATTAATAAATGCAAAGTTTTCTTTTTATGCATCGCTCCAAAAACAAAATGAATCTGAATGTCATGTGGGTTAAATGATAGACAGGATAAAACTCTTGAATATGTAATGTTATATTGAGTCTTATATTATTACGCTGGGAAATAAACACACAGTGTCAGAATAAAGTCTTAAACTGTTGTATTCTGTAATCTAATAAGCTTGTACACAAACATTGACTTTTTTTTTTGTAACGTCTGTTTTTGTTGAATTATTTAATTGATTGTGACCTTTAGTGTTTTAAAAAACTTTCCAATTCATTTACCTAGAAGAAAACACTTAAATATGAGATTTTAGAAACATAAAGGCTCTAACATGACGAGCAAAAGCGAACATTACGATGCTGAAATACTAACATCTTGCTATGTAAATCAGGCAAATATACGCAGATTAGCATCGGGTGTTTCTGCTAGACTATATCCTGCATACGCCAAAAACTCCAGCAAACCAGAACGATAATGTCATTATTAAGGTTGACATGACTAATTCAAAAGCCTTATGATTTAGCAAAACACGCTGTCAGAGAGAAAGACCGTGTAAATTCAGCAAGAGATGCTATCCCTGCTGAAAAAAACAGCATATGCTGGTAAGGTATGTTTTGATGCTGGTATGCTGGTTTTGCTGGTCTCAATGCTGGTCTTGCTGGTCTCAATTCTGGTCTTGCTGGTTTCAGTGCTGGTCTCAATGCTGGTTTTGCTGGTCTCAGTGCTGCTCCTGACCAGCATTGAGACCAGCAAGACCAACATAGAGACCAGCAAAACCAGCATTGAGACCAGCATTGAGACCAGCATTGAAACAAGCAAGACCAGCATCAAAACATACCTTACCAGCATATGCTGTTTTTTTCAGCAGGGATATTAGCTACGCATTAGCATCCATCTAGCGTTCATTCTCTATTAGTCACGCTAGAAGTTTCTATTTAGATAAAGCAGATGAGTTAAACATATATGGGCTTGTGTCATGAATATTCAATGTCTTAATATCGCCAGGTTTTACATTATGCTTTCATATCATATCAATACCCCCAAGCTGGACAGTTCTCGTTTTCTCCACTTCTGTAGTTATGAATGAGTAACTGTTATTTAAGAAGTGCGTGTGTGTGTGTGTATGTGTGTGTATGACGCATGGTTGTTTTACTGCTGTGCAATGTTACTGTTGTTTCTCGTGTTGTTTGTGCACAATGCAAACCACTGTAGTGTTTCACCTGCGTGATGATGCAATAAAAGTCCTACAGCCCACACCATCATCTGTGCAGCTGATCCTTCCTTCTGTACTTGTGTCTTAAAAAGTAATCCAAAAATAATGGATTACTGCTCATTTTTTGGGGTAGTTTAATTTTCCTTAAATATCGTAATCCAACAGTTCTGTATAAGTCAATCTAGAGAAGCAGAGTAATTGTATTTTTTTTTGTTACACAGATATATTTTGCAGACTAGTTCTATTTCAGCATTTGTAATTGCTTAGGAAACAATGAACTAAGCAATGAGACTATATTATATAAGTATGATATACTGTGCCTTTCAAGATTTGATGCAGTAATGTTAAACTTTTTTTTTTTTTTTTTTGCGCTGAGTAATTTGTTAACAATGTTAGGTGTGTTATTAAAATTATTTAGTATTTTCTAAACAAAAAGGTCATGTTTGACTCAAATGTAAAGAATTAAAAGTTACTATTATCTATTTATAGGGATTTTAAGCAGTATTAAATCAAGTACACTGCAAAAAAAAGTTGTAATTTCTAGTCCAAATATCTAAAAAAAAAAAAAAAAAACTAAAATCTTAAATTAACAAGCACTTTCTAAACAAAAAGAAAATAAAAGTTTTTGTGAGTTCTACCTTAAAGGGTCACGGAACACTTTTTTTATTTTTTATTTATTTTAACACTATTAGGCACAATTGTGTATTCATTAGTTATTTGCTTATTTCAACAAATACATTTGGGAATAATAACTACCATTGTGAGACTTCAATATTCGCCTCGTCAGGAGCATCTTCATTTTCTCCTGCATTCACAGGCGTGTTTGTGTTGCAAGGTTAAAAACCTTGAGGCAGTGGACCTGCGCTGTCGTCAACCAGATAATGTGACTGAGGGGAATCTGGTGGAGAGAAATTCTCCACTTCCACAAAGCTCTCAGATCCATCTTCCCTACGTCTGTTTGGATTGCCGCAAGTAATGAAACTCCCCTTTCATGCAAACCCTCCCCTCTTTCGCTGCTGGACACTCCCATCTAAACAAAGCTGGACACACCCACTTTCCTTACCTTTTTTTTTTTTTTTTTTTTTCAAACTAGAGGTTTCATGGCACTTTAAAACAGGCTAATTAATCTGCCATTGAGGTAAGCAAAATAAACTGGTTTTATTAGTTGTAAGAAAATGCTACCCAAATTATTAATTATATCAGTGGGAAAAAAAAAAGTGCAGAATTTTTGTCAAAATGCCACCGGGATGAAATTGTATGAGTTTCAGTGAGGACTTTTAAGTACCGAAACAAGTAAGTACAGATTTATGAGAGGAAATAAAAGTGAAATATAAATAAATTCAATAAATGTATCCCTTTCAGTTCTCAACCGGATCATTAACGTCTTTAAACAGTGTTTATGGGACATTGATTTTAATCAGCATCATTCTAGACTTTAAAGTGACAGTTCACCCAAAAATGAATATCTTTTAACCATTATGAGTTTCCGTTTTCTGTTGAACACATCTGAAAAATGTTAGAAACCTGCAGTGTTGGGGAAACATACTTTAGAAAGTAATGCATTACAATATTGAGTTACTCCCCAAAAAAGTTACTAGTTGCGTTACTTAGTTACTTTTTATGGAAAGTAATGCGTTACGTTACTTTTACCTGGCTGAGGCTTGAGCTCTTTCAGAGGGTTTTGTTTTTTCTTCTTTTTTTAACAAGAGGATCTCTGCAATTAACAACGCCCTTATATTTCATTTACCTTCAGAGAACCTCCTGACCCCTGAGCTCTACATGCTCTATATACAGATTAATGAATGTTTAAAGCAATGTGTTTGTACTTTTTGTCTTATTAAAAAGTAAAATCACTGTCCATTCAGATAATCCTCTTTTCCTTTTCTTCCATGTGTTCAGAATAATGAGAATGTTTCCATCACAGAAATGTAAGGCCTTGCCATCTCCCTTTCTGTCTGTTCCTGCATTCTCTCACCTCGTAGACTTCCATTCATACGCAGTTGCCGCACGAGCTTGGGTTTCCGGTCTGACGCGAAAGTTTCGCAGTTTGCTGCATTACAAAGTTCAAGCTTTGTGAACTCTGACTTGCGAAATCGCATCACGTGACTGCGTGAGACCAATCGAAGATCAAAACATGACCTCTCTGGACAGAAATTTAAAATATGGACCAATCGCTCCCTTTTTTAAATGTCTAATCATCTTGTTTAAAGGGGTGGTCCACTACGATATCATATTTTCAACTTTAGTTGATGTGTAATGTAGCTGTGTGAACATAAACAACATCTCTGAATGTAAGACGCTCAGAGTTCAATGCAAAGGGAGACATTGGCTTTTACAGAATTAGCTTAGCAAAGCCTACAGCGAACGAAGTTTGGGGACTACAAAAGTCTGGCGTGGCCAGAGGCGCTGTAATGTTATAGCAGAGAAAGCTAAAACGCTGTCCAAACGCTGCTATTTCCACAGAGCTTCTTCTGTTTCTGTATTTGGGCTTCTAAAGGACACGACACAAAGAGAGAAGTGCTTACGGTTTAATTTTAATTATGTTCCAGAGAATTATAAAAAATACATAGCTAGCATTTGACAAAGGAGAACTTCCAGAATCTCTCCCAGTTCAGTGCTGGATTCGGCTAAAACTCCTCCAACTGACGAAGCTGTGGATTGTGTGCGCCACAACCTGTAAGTATTTTTATTTGTTAAAATTGATCTATTACATGCATAGTGTCTAGCATGTTGTAGCGAGGACGTAAACAAGGACGTAAACAACGGGAAATGCTGTTTGGCACCGTTAACAATTTAGCTACAAATTTAGATTTTTCCGTTAAACCGCTGTAAACACTCACAATCTTCTGCAGCGCTGCAGTGTCTCCCTATGCGGACGCTTTCCCTGCATTCTCTGCGTGAACGTTTTATATTATTACACATGCTTATTCCGAATATATGTGAAAGACACTTGTCAGATTTTATTTTAGAGAGCAGGCGTGAGGTTCAGCTGTGTGCTCTTCATTTTCTGTCTGATTCAGGCTCAAACTGATACGGCTAACAGCTACTGTTTACACAGTGCAAAAGCGCGTGCTTGTAGGGGCATGACGTGGAGCCAATCTGCAAATCACAGCACATTATGTTAGCTGACCAATCAAAGCCTCTTGAGGGCGGGTCTTTCAGAGGAACTAGGAAATATGACAGTCGTTTTCATGTTAGCTGAGTAGCTGTATATAACCAAAGATATATGAAAAAATTATGTGATTTTTTACAAATGAAGCATGAACACACATTGCTTGGCATCTTGGAGCACCCCTTTAATCCCGCCTCTTTTCGCAGCGCCGTACGACAGAATTTTGCATACTCAAACTCTAGTGTGACCGCGGCATGATTCAACTTGACAATTTTCATTTTAATTCAGCAATTTATTTTTTAAAAGCGATTTAGCTAAACTAAGAAGTAACTCACATTACGTTTTTTTAAAAAGTAACTCAAATATTATTACTTAATTTTTAAAAGTAATGCGTTACTTTACTCATTACTTAGAAAAGTTATATTATTGCGTAACTCGCATTACTTGTAATGGGTTATCCCCAACACTGGAAACCTGAAACCATTGACTAACATAGTAGGACAAACAAATACTGGATGTCAATGGTTAGAGCTTTCTAATATATTTTAAAAATGACTTCATTTGTGTTCAACAGAACAAAGAAAGACTGACTAAGGGAGAGTAAATGATGACAGAAAGTTCTGTTTTGGGTGAACCGTTTCTCTAAACCAAGGGTGCCCAAACTTTTTTTGTATGAAGGGCCAAAAACTAAATATCAGTGAGAGCCGTGGGCCGAAGGTAAATATACCAAACTATATTACATTAAAGTTGCCATGGCTAATTTCCTCATTTATTTCATAATATAAAAAAAAAAAGAAAAGAAAACATTACTCTAAAATGTATTATCTAATGCAGTATAACATTTTAAATGAGAACTTATTGCAATAAAAACATTAACAATCACATGTATAATACAGTGGAGTTCAATGCTGAATACACTAGCCTATTCAAGCAGAATCTGCCGTTGACTTGATTCGCTTACCAAAGTCTCCGCATTGTCTGGTGACAGTATGCACATTTAAACAAAATCTGATTAATTTACACCATTTAATTGAGCTTTCAGTTAGCTTTTAACAATAAACCAAACAAACAAAAGGTTACATTAAATTTGAATTGACAATCTCGAAAGCATCCCCATCGTTCTCCCTCTCAGATGGGATGGCAGGCCAAATCAAAGGTTACTATGGGCCAACTTCGGCCCGTGGGCCCTAGTTTGGGCATCTCTGCTCTAAACAATAACCTAAAAAAATTTGTAAACAATAAATCAAGCACAAGAATGTTCCATATGTTTAATTCCAAAATAACCGATGACAAAACTGAAGATATTTACAGCACGTATCGCGTAAACACTTATGGTTTCTGTACAAAGAAATATACACATGCAGAAAAAAAAAAAAAGTATAAAATAATCCAAATAAAACGAGTCTAAAATGATAATACATACATCAAAAATACAATGCGATCAGAACTCAAATCAGACATTCAATGAGAGAGAGAAAAAAAAAAAAGAAGTATCCAGTCCAAGTTCCCACGCTGTAAAGGCATCTGTACAACTTTACAATGACAAATAAATTAGGGGACATGATATGGGTCTGTACAGATGAAAATCAAAATTGCTCCTTCCTACCGGGAAATTGTCGCCATCCACCGCTCAAAACATTTCATTACACCTCAAAATATATAAAAAAAACAAAACAAAAACAAACAAACAGGTGAACTGATGGAGGACGCGAGCAACAAGCCAATGTTTACAGACTGCAATATCACTCCAGTGACGATAAAGAAATTGTTGAGAGCATCTAAAAAAAAAAAAGGACCTTAAAACTATCAGCATGACAAGATAAATATCATAATTTAAAGGCTTCACATTTTTTGTTCATCATATCCTGCTATGTGGAAATGATTTCCATATCTAGTCTAAACGGGAGGTGCGTTTGGCATTCAATGATGCGCATTAAAACACAAATCTTTGAAATGTCAATAAAACGGACACCGAATCAAAACCTAAAGAAAGAAGAAAAACAGTTCTTCCCAATGTAAAGCTATGTAAACAACCGGTCACAGCTATGAAGCGTTGAGGAATCAAAAGAGTGTCGGAGACTGAAACGAAAAACGCTTTGGCATATATCTGAACAGAAAAGTGACTAGCGTAAGTGCCAAGTAAAGAGGACAGGGCTTTAATACTTAACCAAAAAAAACAATTCTACTTTTTTTTTTTTAATAAAGGTTTAACGGATGTCTTCAATAAATAGTCGCATAAACTGTCGAAGCCGCAACATTGCACGTGGAAAGAACCAGAAAGGATGCGAGTGCATTTACAGTATTCAGTCATTGTTCAATGCCGTCCTGCCGCCGTATGGCTTTCTCCACCGTCATCATTAAAAACAAGAAAGAAAGAAACAGGGCAGACGTGTAGTATAGAGTAAGGCGTATACATCTGTAGATTGCACAACACAATTTGTTCTAGTCGTAGTAAATAAACAAATTTAACTTGCAGTCAGTAAAAATTTCGCAGCTAAATATCATCATCGTCGTTGTTGAATTAAGCAACTAATTACACTAGGAGACCAAAACAAGCTTTCACTTAAAACGTCATTTTAATTGCGCTCATTCATGTTTTTTGTGTTTTTTTGTGTTTTTATTGAAAGATATACCTGAAAATGTCGTTTATTTACGCGATCTAAGAAATGCTCCAAGTCGAACACTGGAAGAAAACAAACAAACAAACAAAAAACGCTCGCTGTCTGGCTCAGGCAAAACGAAGGGGAAAAAGTTGTTCTCCGCGCTAAAATGGCATTTGCATCGCTTTCCTTAAAAACCTCTTGTGCAGGTAACACACAAAATAAGAGTCCTGTTATGTAGATTTGTTGATCATTCAGCAAATCGGAGAAATATTTGATTTATATATATATATATTTATATTTAAATGGTTTTAATCTCTGCTTACAAGTCTGGAAAGGCAGCAGCAGCAAATCAAGGCTCTGATATGCTCACACATTTTGATTGGCTCAGGACTGAAGGCATCAGAAAGAGGATGAGATTATTTCGTTGGCTCAGATCCTGGGCTGTAATCGAGTCTGCAGGAAGGCTCTGATGCCTGTGAGAGGCCGCAGGTCATTCTGGTGTTTGCGTCGGTCTATGAAGGAGATCAGTCTGGAGGTATCGATGCATTCGGCCGAGCGTCGGCCACCGGCGGTTCTTAGCCAGGACTCCTGTAGACATGAGGCGGCCGGCGGCCGCTTGGACGGCTCCATCCTGAGCAGCAGGCACATAAAGTCACGTGCCGCCTGACTCACGCCCTGGAAGTAGTCGTCAGGAAAGCTGAAGTCCAAGCGGCAGATGTTGAGGCAGGTCTCCTCCACGCTCTCGTCCAGGAACGGAGATGCTCCGCTCAGCATGACGTACGTCAGGACCCCCAGACTCCACAGGTCGGAGGACAGAGAGACGGGCTCCCCAAGGACCAGCTCAGGGGCCGCAAACTCCGGGCTCCCCAGCAGAGGGTGAATGTAGGGCGTGGAGTTGAGCTGCACCGCGTCGCCGAAGTCCGTCAGCTTGACCAGCGGCTGAGACGGGCTCTGCTCCACCAACACATTCTCAGGCTGAGCACACAACAGAAAAATTTTCGTCACAAAAAAACAGCAAGTTTAAAGTTGACTGGTCTGCACTTTGACTGAACCTCTCTAAGGCAGTGGTTCTCAATTCCGGTCCTCGGGCCCCCCAGCCCTCATGTTCATGGATCTCTCTATTAAACAGCTGATGATCTGAATCAGGTGTGTTAAGTGAGGAAGACATACAAAATGTGCATGGTGGGGGGGCCCCAAGGACTGGAATTGAGAACCACTGCTCTAAGGCCATATGCACACATACACAGGTATTTTTATCAACAGAGTTTAAAAATAAAAAATCTCAGTCTACTTGAAAATGCACTGGGATGTATGTTAAGTGCACACCGAACCAACAGGGGGAGATAATGAGACATTTATGCCTGGGTTCACAATCACACCAAATGGGGAATTAAGTATTTTCACGAGTAAATTGCACACAAGTCAATGCAAACATTGACTTGTGTGAACAGAACAGAGGCGGACTACCATCCAGCGTTTGAACAATGAGAAATATGCGAAACGTTTGCTGCGAATGTGCGGAATTTTTCCTCATTTGCGTTTTCCACGTTTGGTGTGAACCCAACCGTGTTGACCAATCAGAAAGGAGAAAACAGAGCGAACACTGATGTCATGAGGTGAAAACTCTGCTTGTATCGTCAACACTGTACACAGAGTTCTGGAAAATCTTGGAGTTTGCAGAAAGTTTTGGTTTCAGTCACCTGACACTGCGTTTTCGTGTGGACGAACAAACAGCAAAACCACGTAAAAAAAAAAAGTGCGGTTTTGAAAATAGCCGTGTTGGTGTGGACAGGGCCTAAGTCAGATCATTGTTAGGAATTACTGAATAATCAAGCTTGTTTAGAGTTCGCCAGATCTTGTGTTTTGTCTTTTCTAAAGAGTTGTTAAAGCTGAATTACACATCTTTTTTAAAGACGAAGTCGTGCTGCTGCAAAGAATGACATAAAAAGGGTCCATTTTTTTATATATATTTATATATAAATATATTTGGGGGTCAATAATTGTCACAATCATTTTGGATCCTTGTTCACTTTCCTTCCTTTCTATATGTCAAAATCATCAATAATATTCTAAAATGTCTGTTATTTGTACATTTTTGGAAAAGTCTATAAATAAAGATGGGGGGGGGGTCTGTAAAAAGGGTCAATATAAAGGCACATTATGTATGATTTCATTCATTTATTTTCCTTCGGCTTAATCCCTTTATTCATCAGGGGTCGCCACAGCGGAATGAACCTCCAACTTATCCAGCATATGTTTTGTTCAAAAATATACAGCAGAGGGTTAATATATTAAAAGGGCCATATTTATTCTTATTTATAATAAAGTGATATATAATAGGGGTGACACGGTGGCTCAGTGGTTAGCACTGTCGCCTCACAGCAAGAAGGTCGCTAGTTCTAATCCTGGCTGGGTCAGTTGGCGTTTCTGTGTGGAGTTTGCATGTTCTCCCCGTGTTGGCGTGGGTTTCCTCCAAGTGCTCCGGTTTCCCCCACAGTCCAAACACATGCGCTATAGGTGAATTGAATAAACTAAATTGGCCGTAGTGTATGAATGTGAATGAGTGTTTCCCAGTACTGGGTTGCAGCTGGAAGGGCATCCGCTGTGTAAAACATATGCTGGATAAGTTGGCGGTTCAATCCCCTGATGAATAAAGGGACTAAGCCGAAGGAAAATGAATGAATGATTGAATGATATATAATACATTAGGTACATACTGTATAATACTGACAAATGAATAAAACACAAACACTGACCTTTAAATCCAGATGGACTATTCTGCAGTTGTGCAGGTACTGCAAAGCTTCTAAAATGTCCCGGAGGTAAAAGGCCACTTTCTCCTCAGTGAGATTCCCCCAGCTCACAATATAGTCCAGCAGACGACCCTGATCAGACCTGCGCAAACACACACACACACACACATACACAGGAACATCAGTGGCCTGGGTTAATGCACATTTTGAAGTACGGCAGGAGAAATGAGAAATGACAAATATTGAATTTATTGACATTTTTCCATTGGCTGTCTCCATTATGCTTGCCTTGATTGCTGTTGGTTGCTAGGTTACCAATACTACAGTCGGCTGCTCTAAAAACATGACGGAAATGCACATATTTTGCTTTATTTGCACACTTTGAAAAGATTTGCTTCATGTTAGAATGAAAACCCGGCTACTGAGAGTCAGTGTGTGAATGTGTGTGTACTGCATGTGTGTGTGTGTGTGTGTTTTCTTACATCTCCAGGACTAGTGCGTAGCTGTTGGAGGTCTCGAAGGTGTGAAAAAGGGTTAATATGAATAATGTGAGATGGAAACACATTTGCTGAATAAACATAGCAAATATTACACCCACATGACCAATCAGCTGTCTCCATTATGCTTGCATTGATTACTGTTGGTTGCTAGGTTACCAATACTACAGTCGGCTACTCTAAAAACATAACTAATATGTACATAATTTACATTTGAGCTTTTTTCTTTTGCTTCACATAAGGATGGTAACTCCCCTACTGAGAGTCAGCGTGTGAGTGTGTGTATACTGCATGTGTGTGTGTGTGTGTGTGTGTTCTCACATCTCCAGGACCAGTGCGTAGCTGCTGGAGGTCTCGAAGGTGTCCAGCAGTCTGACCAGATGAGGGTGCTGGAGTCTCTGTAGGACACTGAACTCATGGGTCACCTGATCTCGCTTCATCAGTTTCTTATTGACAAACTTGACCGCCACGGTCCGCTTTGACCCCCTCTGGTCACAGCGTTTCACTACAGAGAACCTTCCCCTATGAGAGAGAAACAACGGCATCACAATTATGAACAAAAACACTTTGAGGCGTTCAGTTACAGTAATTTGCAGTCAATGTGTGTCCAATTATGCCTTCAGCTTTTACAAGATGTTAAGTCATGTGGATCCAAAATATGCCAGTGAAGTTTTTCTTATACAGTGATGCAAAAGCCTCTTTTTGAGAGAAGGCAAAAAAATAATAATGTTTATATATATATCTCTTTATATGCAAATGATCTGCTGCCTGCATCGGTTTTACTGCCTTGTCAGTTTAAACTCCTGATATAGTTTGTAAGAAAATAGAATTCATATTTTTCATTTCTCATTAGAGTTATCCTTTATTCTTTATTAGTATGTTGTGTATGCTCTGCCAAGTGATATGTTAACTGAAACGTTCCTTTGAGTGAAGATGTGTTTTGCATACTAATGAAGCATTTTGCAGAAGGAGCTATCTTGGACAAGAAATATGCAGCAGAAACAATAAAAATCACTTCTGATTTCCTGTGTAACCATAACTGAAAACATACTGGGGCCTATGGAGGCCTCAAAGCATGCATTTAACTGGTTCAGTTCTTCTGTGCAGAAAAGGGGAACTACAAATGGTGCAGAAAAGCTGACAGGGAGACAACCGCCTTCTTCTGTGATTATAAAATGGGTCTTTAGTTCCGAGAAACGCATGCAGACCGCCTGATGTGTTCCCTTGGGTAGCATTGTATAACCAATAGGACATATTTGTGCGACCCAGGGCCCTGATCGAATTATTCATTTGTACTTAATAAATTACTAATACTTTGACATTGATCCCTGCCTCCTGAGTTTGTATTGAACACGCATAGAATTATAGAGCAATATTCCAACAAGTTAAGGGCATCATACACAGTTTTACTACTAAAATTCCATGACTTCTTCAAAACTAATGTTCATGACCCAATGTTTCATGTAATGTATATGTATACGTGGTAAATAATAAGAAAAACTATGCACGTTCAAATTTATGAAGTGCACAGATACTTTGCAATAATGAAGTGCACAGATACATCGTTTATAACAAGCACTACTATATAAATATGAAAATAAGATGAGCAAATTTTAATTTCATTCTGACTTTACAATTAGCATTTTTGGACATTAAGATTTTTGCATTGAATTTGAAGTGCACAGATACCAGCAATATAAATGTACAATAAAAAAAACAAACCAAAAAAAGGTGACCACAAATCTAGACATAAGTGCCAATTTTTGGACATTAAGGCCCAATCCTAATTCTATTTTTGTACCCCTACCCCTTCTTCTTCCCCTTGGCTCTTAAAACAGAGTGTGAAAGGGAAGGGCATCAAAATTTACCCCTAAGAAATGGGACAGCACTACAACACCTGCACACGTCATCATATGTCATCGCGATCTCTTACTTCATATGAGATCGACGATCACGACTGCTTTAGTTATTCCAGTTGCTTTATTTTTTGGTATTTATCTTCAGGAAATCACTGAAGGCATATATCATGTTATCATAACGATATAATGTGGAAATAAGATCGCAACTGTACTGTGCATTTACACTGTGGCCATATTTATCTATGTAAACACACGAAAACAACATTAACATTATACCAGACACTGTAAAAAGGTCATTCCCAGCCACTAGACTTTTCTGACAGGGTATTCGAGTGTCATTGAGTGACGGAAAGATGTGGGGCTGCTATACAGGAGTTGTTATTAGGGATTATAAATAGCGAAATTTAGCGGTTTTTATTTTAGCGTTTAAAAAAAAAAAAGCATGATGGGAACACGAACGCGGTTATGAATGTATTAAAACATAAGCTTGTTTGTTGTAAAAATTCATAATAATGACAAAAATACTAATTTGTGCATCTCCTGACTTCCGTGTGCAGACATGCTGCGTTGTAGATGGTGTTTTCTGGGAAATTTTGTAATTTCGAGTGTGGTCCTGAAAAATCTTTGTTTCGAGGGGTATCTAGCCCTTCCCCTTAGCCCTACGCCTTCAAGCTAAAGAGAATTGGGACACCCCTACCCCTTCACGTGAACGCGCAAAACGAGGTAAGGGGAAGGGCTAAGGGGTAGAATTGGGATTGGCCCTAAGATTTTTGCATTAAATTTTACATACATTTTTTACAAAAAAATGAAGTGCGCAGACACAACGTTTAGAACAATCACTACTTCATAAATGTGAAAATAAGAATAGTACATTATAATTTCATGGCAGCTTTAAAATGAGCACAACAGGAAACCTTCCTCTAAAGCACGCTATGAGTGTTTTCATAATGACTGACTAATTGTGGCATGAATGTTTTTATAAGAGCGTCCAAATTAATATTCAATTTGCTGTGTCTCACCTGCCCAGCTCTGCTACCTCTGTGTAGAAGGACTCAAAGTTGTCTTTCCACATGACCCGGATCCCATCGCTGGTCGTGCCTATATAAGACAGTCCAAATAAGCTCATTCACAGCCTTCCTTATTGTATTTATTAGAAAATATAAGTTGCATCTGGCAAAACTGCATTGTCGAGAAGAAAACAACAATCTCTTTAGTACTTTTAGAGGATTTTATAATAGTAGAACGTGTTTATCCAGTAGTGATAATCCATTCATGGACGGTTTATGACAGTGTTTCTCAACCACGTTTCAGGAGGACCACCAACACTGCATGTCTTGGATGTCTCCTTTGTCTGTCACATTCATTTCAGGTCTTTCAGCCTCTGCTAATGAGCTGGTGATCGGAATCATGTGCATTTGGTTAAGGAGACACGGTGTTCCTCCAGCAGATGGTGTTCCTCCAGCAGAGCTGGTGTCCCTCCAGGAACGTGGTTGAGAAACACTGGTTTATGACACGTTATTTAAACACAGACCTGAATACATTTCCAGACGCAAAAACAAAGAAGCGAAAGTTCAAAGCTTTTACGCACATTACATCTGTACACACTGCAATGCCTGTTTGAATGGGAACTGGTTCTTACCCAGCACTCTGAGACTGGCTGATGATGTCACACTGCCAATGTCATTCGTGGCAACGCAGGTGTACATGCCATCATCCTCTGAGCTCACACCGACGATCCGCAGCGTGGCCTCGCCAGTCTCACTGCAATCAAGAGCACACACACAAAACCAAAGCATTAGTCTAGCTTAGCATTAGACCAGCTAAAACAACGCTGCGACGGTCGTCATTAGAATTTTATTTCTATAATTATATGGGCGATTTGTGATTGGTGAAACTGTCACCTGATGGACAGTTGTTTAAAGGGCCTTGGATGGTGGTTCGGTCTCTCATTCATTGTCACGCAGTCAGAGCATGCAGGTGACTCCGGGTCACGAGGGCATGCTGCTGTGTGTTTGCGGAGAGCGCGGTTGCTTGTTTCAAGCCCGGTTGCTGTGAAAATGTATGTTTTCATGCTGGTCGTTCTTATTCTGAGGGAGTGGCGGTGTTCCTTGGTGTTAGGCGTAGTATCGAAAGTGCAAGTGAGTGAGAAGGAAGTTTTGGATGCGGATGTAGAAGCGGAAACAGTTATGAATGGGAGTTTTTTTGTTTGACGGAGCTTTTGTTTATTTGATGATGCCTGTTGAACGTATCATGTGTTCGGGTTTGATTTGAATGGGGTGCGTATTTTTATTTTGGCGCTCGAGTTGCCTATTTGTTTTGGGTTAATAAAATAAATCATCTGGAATATAAAATTAAACCTTAAACAGTATTTTGTTCTTGCTTGAAGAAATATCCAATATCTTTATTGTTCTTATATATAAATGCATTCAAAAAACATTAACAAACGTAAAAATGGTGTTAGATAGAATAAACCAATATAAATGCACAAAAAAACAACAACAATAAAATCACATTTACAAAACATTACATTTCCTTAAATGATTTCTTTCAATAAATGTGGCCCTGGACCTGAAAACTAGATAGAAGTGTCAATTTTTGGACATTGAGATTTTTGCTTTATTCATTTATTCATTTTCCTCCGGCGTAGTCTCTATTTGAGAGATCGCCACAGCGGAATGAACCACCAACTATTCTGGCATACGTTTTATGCAGCGGATGCCCTTCCAGCTGTAACCCAGTACTGGGAAACACCCATACACTCTCACATTCACACACACACACACACACACACACACACACACACACACACACACAC
>CAIGQV010016734.1:15951794-15968879 GCA_903798115.1 Danio jaintianensis
CACACACACACACACACACACACACACACACACACACACACACACACTAAGGCCAATTTAGCTTCTTCATTTCACCTTTAGCGCATGTCTTTGGACTGTGGGGGAAACCAGAGCACCCGAAGGAAACCTACATCAACACAGGGAGAACATGCAAACTCCACACAGAAACGCCAACTGGACCAGCCGGGACTCCAGTGACCTTCTTGCTGTGAGGCGACAGTGCTAACCACTGAGCCACTGTTCCGCCCCTTTTTTGCATTATATGAAAGCTAAATAAATATATGCTTTCCACTGATGTATAGTTTATTAGGAGAGGACAATATTTGGTCAAGATAAAAATATATTTGAAAAAAAATCCAAAAAATGGAATAAAAATTATCCTCAAAAAACCATAAATAATTTAAAGTGTCCAAATTAGGTTCTGAGCAATGCATATTACTAATAAAAAAATGTAGTTTTTACCCATTTACAGTAGGAAATGTACAAAATATCTTCACAGAACGTAATCTTTCTAATGATTTATATTAGATATTTATATATTATACAGGGCGACACGGTGGCTCAGTGGTTAGCACTGTCGCCTCACAGTAAGAAGGTCGCTGGTTCGAGTCCCGGCTGGACCAGCTGGCATTTCTGTGTGGAGTTTGCATGTTCTCCCCGTGTTGGCGTGGGTTTCCTCCGGCTGCTCCGGTTTCCATGAGTGTGTGTGTGTGAATGAGTGTGTATGTGTGTTTCCCAGTACTGGGTTGCAGCTGGAAGGGCATCCGCTGTGTAAAACATATGCTGGATAAGTTGGCGGTTCATTCCGCTGTGGCGACCCCTGATGAATAAAGGGACTAAGCCGAAGGAAAATGAATGAATGAATATAAATATACATAAATAATTTGTAATTTTTTTTAAACTACAGCCTGAAATATACAGTACCTGAGTAACCTAAGCTTTGTGCTCCAGGCTCACAAATGTGTTTCCACATATCTTTTTTTATCAGTTTAAAAAGTATCTGACTAATAGTTCTAATTTATGTGCATCTTTAAGCAATACATTAAAACATGCATAGAAACAGATGGATGGAAACATAGCTAATGACACAAAAGCACAAAAACACGCTCACTTTAATCATCATTACTGAGAAACATCCCTCAAACACAGTCATTTAGAGTCTCAAAATAGGGTCATTTTTGCAGATCTCTACAGAACATAAAATTTGTTAAAATACTGATGATGAAAATAATAAATCGGAATAAATTTGATCTACACCTGTAGGCGATGCTGAAGTGGCCGTTGTTGGTGAGTGTTTTCTGCTCGGGTCCCTTCCACGTGACTGTGGCTTTGGGCCGACCACACACTTTACACCTCAGAGTCACACACTCGCCTTTATCACAGGTCACGTCACTCAGCGGGACGAGGAACTCCGGGGGAACTGGAGGGAATAAAGATCCACATCATCAAACCCTTGGCCTCTCTCTTTAACCACAGAATGATGTATTAACAAACACACTCCACTTACCGTCATAGATATAATTGGGATTTAGAAGCTGTAAAAAAGGAGAAGAATGTTTTTAGTAGGACTTTCAGAAAATGTTGTGAAGCACATTGAGAAGCTGTTTGTTTCCGTCAGTGTTACCTTCACAGAGACCTTGTTGGTCAGTCCATCTCTGGATTTCCTGTAGCCGTTTTCCAGCTTGGCCTCTTTTTTGTTGTCCTTCTCTCTCTTCTCGGACTTCTTTCGAATACGGAGGGATGTGTGCCATGATGATGACGATTTCCTGCTGGGAAACAATTCAACACGTTAACATCGTAACACGTAAACACTCTTTCATCACTTTAACCAGAACCAAATTTGCTCCAGACACTTTCTTATGAATGACTCAATATCTATCTAAAAACAACAACAACACTGCATTTACAGTATGAAGTGTGCCTCACAATGGTGAGTGGGCTTGACAAACCACCTGTAGAAACACTCTTCTCTACTCTAAACTAAACAACCCCCCCCCCCCCCCTTACTCCTAGCACTAAATTCTCTGAGCACTAACAGTATAATCAGCACTTGTTGTGTGTATTGCCTCTTCTTGTTGAATCGCTGAATGCCTCCTTAATTGTAAGTTGCTTTGGACAAAAGCATCTGCTAAATGACTAAATGTAACATTCATAATGCTTTCAGAACTGTTCTGACCTACAACAGATTTCTTGAGAAAAAAAAAAACCCACATAGATTTTAGTAATGGCCCTAATTTGATTTTGGATTTTTATTACCGTTGTTGACATGAAATTGTCACATGAGGGTCACAGGGTAAGAGTAATATTTGTCACCTGTTCATTCACAAAATTTTGGAGAGAGAGAGAGAATTCTAGATTATTATAAATGAATCATTGTAAATATATTGATTATTATTGTTTTTAATTACTGTTTTATCCTAATATGTTGATTGTTAAATGTACAGTGTATTCTGATCTATTATTATTATTATTTTATTGATATATATGAATAATATGATATATTGACAAATATATGATATATTGAATAATAATGTGTCATATTATTTATATTTTGATTTAATTATATGTATATATCTTTTTTTTTTTACTACTACTATTTACTTTGTTTTTTTTAAATCATATATGCATGTTCTTTTATTTTTTGGCAATACATTTGTAACATTTGTCATGCCAATAAAGCAATTATTGAATTGAATTTAACTGAACTGAGAGAAAGAGAGAGAGAGAGAGAGAGAGAGAGAGAGAGAGAGAGGGGGGGGTGAACGGGGATGCTGTATTCTTTGTTGACCAAAATCGAAACCAAAAGTAATACTGTTAAATGTCAAGAAGGTACGTTTTTTTGAAGAATAGAAGAACTTTGGAATAACTTTATGTCTTGTTGATATTTATTAATTTAATTTTTTGTGTCACGAAAACAAGTCTCTGGTTTATCCTCTCAGCAGCAATGAATTCACATAGCCACTACAATTACAAATGAAAGAATAATGTTGTATGATTAATATAAATCTGGACCCGGTTATGCGTGAAGCATCTTCAGAAGTCAAAAATAATAAATGTAAAATTATCTAAGAAATTAAACGATGGTCAAAAACATCTGTGGTTAAAACTTTATATAATAAATATTTTACAAATTATATAACGCGCCATGTCATAAAGCGTGAATCATCTCAGACTGGTTTCTTGAACATGACAATGAGTTCACTGTGCTCAAATGGCCTCCACAGTCACCAGATCTCAATCCAATAGAGCACCTTTGGGATGTGGTGGAACAGGAGACTCGCATCATGGATGTGCAGCAACTGCATGATGCTATCATGTCAATATGGACCAAAATCTCTGAGGAATATTTCCAGTACCTTGTTGAATCTATGCCACGAAGGATTACGGCAGTTCTGAAGGTAAAAGGGGTCCAACCCGGTACTAGTAAGATGTACCTAATAAAGTGGCCGGTGAGTGTATATATATATATATATATATATATATATATAATGGGGGCGACTCAGTGGCTAGCACTGTGGCTGGGTCAGTTGGCAATTCTGTGTGGAGTTTGCATGTTCTCCCCGTGTAGGCGTGGGTTTCCTCCGGTGCTCCGGTTTCCCCCACAGTCCAAAGACATGCGCTATAGGTGAATTGAATAAACTAAATTGGCCGTAGTGTATGAGTGTGTGTGAATGAGTGTGTATGGGTGTTTCCCAGTACTGGGTTGCGGCAGGAAGGGCATCCGCTGCGTAAAACATATGCTGGAATAGTTGGCGGTTCATTCCGCTGTGGTGACCTCTGAAATAGAGACTAAGCCGAAGGAAAATTAATGAACGAATGTCTCAGAATGCAAAAATAGTCAACAAATTGGGAATTCAAGATTGAAACAGATGATAACTACTGCTGGGCTGTAACAAGTACCGGTACTTGTGTATGATTTTATAGTTATATGCCCTCTATATAACACACTTGCAGCATGTGTTACGTGACCGCTCTTACTTTATGGTTCCGTCTGAAGTGTCGGGGATGATGGCGGATGTGTGTCCCAGCACGTATCCAGGGATCCAGCCCTCGGCGGCAGGACACTGCTCAGTAGCGGCGCGAAACACCAAGAACATGTTCTGCTGATTGGAGGCCAGGATCTGCACCACCTCCCCCTGACCCACATTAATCTCATCCTCTTTCAGAGCCACATAGTCCTGAGTCACCAACATGGTGGAGATATTACTGCTGCTGCTGCTTTCACTCTGCAGACACACACACACGCACACACACACATGCACACACTTAGTAGCAGAGACACTTTATACCTTAGCCTTCATGTTCTGTTTAAATGTGTGTAAACCGATAATAGTAATTTAGAAAAATAGCATCAGATTTTCCTTTAAAATAAAAAATAAATAAAATAATAAAATAAATGTAGATATTAAAAGGCTGAATGCACATCTTTTATATCTGTACATTTGAATACATTTAATAAATAATTTTTAGAGGTAGCAAAACAATGTCAAAAGGTTCCTCACACCAAACAGAACATCAAAGCTTGTAATTTCATAAAATCAATGTTTTGGCTTTGATTTTGGCATCTGATCATGACAAAACTTTTCATATCGATTACAAAAAAATCAAGAATAATGTTTACGCCAGTTGATTATCCTTGCGAATGCACTGCATTGAAAACATGCGCTACCACAAGAGTCAAAGAAAAGATCAGAAACAGAAGAGAAAGTGAGATAAGGACATATGTTAGTTACAGATAGTTAAATAAATAATCTGTACTCGGTCACATGATCATAAACATCCACAGATGTGTCTTGCATTGGTTTAACAGTCTTCAGTTGTGGTCACAGCAATTTTTTAGCATCAAAAAAGCCCTTAGATTAGACAAACAGAAGACACTTTGAAAGTCTACATGGAGAAATCTGCAAAGCATATTCTGTGGATATTCTGCTCATGTAACCCGTACACATACTGTATCTATACATGAACCGCACATGCTCACTGGGAAAGCAAAGTCCACTCAAATATTGCACCGACAGGACGTTTCTATGTAGTATACTTTTTCCTGCTGCTTGCAATAGTACTACTGTGCTGTCATGGCAATGCTGGAAAAATGACACCTCTCCACATTGGGCTGTGTTTTTTTTTTTTTAAACAGTATATTTTAAGTTATTATTGAGTTAAATTCAAAAGATGTTTTACAAAATGACTTTATATATACAGTCAAACCCGAAATGATTCATACTCCTGGCAAATTCTGACTTAAAGTTTCTTTTATTCAACCAGCAAGTTTTTTTGTTTTTTTACCGGAAATGACACCGGTCTTCTCCCAGTAGATAATAAGACGATGTACAAGAGGCATCATTGTGAGAAAAAAATATTTCTCAACTTTTATTTACATTTGAACAAAAACTTTAAGTCAGAATTTGCCAGGGGTATGAATAAGCATGACTGTATATCATTTAATAAATCAATAAATAATTATTACAAATCATTTTCAGCTTAGAATTTTTGGTTTTGGACCAGATTTTTCATTTCAATGCATCCCTAATGTTTTAATATAAAATGTAATGCTGGTCACTATGCACTGCCATATTATGGTCAAGCAGGACCTTTCAAAAAAAAGAAAAAGAAAAGGGGCATTCAACATTACTGGTGAGTATCAGTTTTCAGTGTTGGGTAAGCTAAAGCTGATTCTCAAAAGCATACTATAAAACCCTCAGAAAGAAAGTAAGTTGAGATGAAGAGCAGGGAAATCCTGGTTCTTGTTTTACACACAGTTAGTATGTGGCCAGAAGCAGAACTGTTAGATGTCTGAGCATAAAGGATCTGCTGGAGGTCCACAGAGTAGAAACCAGGTTAGAGAAGCAGAAATCAGACAGAGTCCAGGGGTGTTAGAGAGTCAGAGCTGAAGCGCTGCGGTGGACCGGGAGGGTGGGTCTCTTACCCCGTTGCTCTGAGTGGACTGGATAGACTGCTCACTGGCAGAGGAGCAGGTGCTCATACGGTCTGCATCTTTACTGTGCGTGGAGTGCCGCTGACTCTGGTTGTGATTTGGTCGGCTCAGCGTGTCGCAGGCGTCCCCGGGGAAGGTGAAGGAAGCGGGTCTGCTGGCGGGGGATGCGGGAACTGAGCTCCAGAACGAGCTGCTGCCGGTCTTTGGGCCGGGACTGCAGGGTGGGATGGAGTCTTTGAAGGCCGGTGTGGCTAAGGGAGAGGCCATTGGTGAAACCGTTCCAGGTCTGGGTTTGACAAGAGCCAGCGGGGCCACGGTGGCTCGTGGGATCTCTTTGGGTGGGCTTTCTGTAGAGTCCGTCTGTTTGGGGTGAGGGCTCGCAGGAAGCTTCACCTTTGGTTCGGGCTCTGTGGTGCATGAGGGTGAGGGACCCCTGGAGAGAGGTCTTGGGGACATACCTGATAATTTGTCTGGGCCGTCATGCTCATGGGCTCCGGGCCCCAGGGCGGGAGAGTGATGACGGAGCGGTTGAGGCAGGCGCGAGGGCTGGGGGATACGGGACGGACGAGAGCGGGAACCCGGCCCAGCCGGGACCCCTCCACCTCCTCCAGGGGCCATCATCTGCCCCCCGCTGCCTCCAGCCTGTACACCGCTGCCTGATACACCGTCAGAACCCTCCACGTGGTTCCTCTGGTAGTCTATAGGAGATGTAAGTGCTACAGGAGGAAAAGCACGTGGTGAGATGATCTATTATTTAGTGCTGGGTAAAATTAACCATGATTAATCGCATCCAAAATAAAAGTTTTTGACATAATATACAGTTGAAGTCAAAATTATTAGCCCTTCTGTGATTTTTTGTTTCTTTTCAAATATTTCCCAAATTATGCTTAAAGAGCAAGGAATTTTTCACAGTATTTCCTATAATATTTTTTCTTCTGGAGAAAGTCTTATTTGTTTTATTTCGGCTAGAATAAAAGCAGTTTTCAATTTTTTAAAACCATTTTCAGGTCAATATTATTAGCCCCCTTAAGCAATATTTTGTTTTCGATTGTCTACAGAACAAACCATCGTTATACAATGACTTGCCAAATTAACTTAGTTGAAGCTGAATATTAGTATCTTGAAAAATATCTAGTTAAATATTCTGTGATGTCATCATGGCAAAGATAAAAGAAGTCAGTTATTAAAACTATTATGTTTAGAAATGTGTTGAAAAAATCTTCTTTCCGTTAAATAATAATTCAGCTAATAATTCTGACTTCAACTGTATATGTGTGTACTGTGTATATTTATTATGTATACATATAATATATATAACACACAGAGAAATATTATGTCAAAACAAACTTTAATTTTGGTTGTCATTAATCGCGATGAATCTTTGCCCAGCACTACTATTATTATTATTAATTTACCAATTATTATAACTCAGATTACCCAAATTTTAGGAGGGAATAACAGCGGTTGTGTCCTCAGAAAACCATATTTCACTAGTTTAAAATGACTTTAACCCATTAGCATTACTGGATTCCTGTAACTAATGACATAGTGTAGCATGGGCAGTACAATGTATGCTAACAGGTTAAAACACATGCAGATATTTTGTTTGCGTTTGCCTGAGTATCTGAGGCAAAAGCTGTAAAGGCACCACCCTCGTTTTTGGATACAGCATATATTGTGATCTAATCAAAAAGTACAATTTAACCCTTTGCGTGGCACTGTAACCGCCTGGTTGACCTTTTGTCTATAAACAGTGGGTTATAATGGAGTGGTGTCAGGAACAGAATTTAACCCAAGAAATTTGTCAGAAAGGTGTTTTTATTAGAGTGGAAGTTAATGGGTTAAAACGTGGTGTAATAAACAATTCATGAGGTATTCTGAGCTGAAGCTTCACAGATACATTCTGAGGACATGCAAGACTTATATTACGGTTTAGGATCCCTGGAAAACGTAAAACACTTTTAGAATCTTCCTCGATGTTCACAGTTCATTAAAAATATTAGAATCATTTGTATTCAATCTAAATTAGCTCTAAACGGAATCAAGAATTTAATCCAATTAAAATGAGAGCTTGCAAATCCACATTGAATCAATACGCAGCACTAATAATAAGAAAAATCTACATTAGAATGTTTCTTCTAAGAATGAATCCCTCAACAGATTGAGAGGATGGCTTTATCGTTTTCATATTTGATCTTGTTGATAACTCTTTAGCCGGCAGCTAGCTCTCTGCAACTCTCACACGGTCGCCCACTGAAGCTAAGCAGGGCTGCGCCCGGTCAGTACCTGGATGGGAGACCACATGGGAAAGCTAGGTTGCTGCCGGAAGTGGTGTTAGTGAGGCCAACAGGGGGTGCTCAACCTGCGGTCTGTGTGGGTCCTAACGCCACAGTATATTGATGGGGACTCTATATTGCTCAGTGAGTGCCGTCTTTCGGATGAGACGTTAAAAATCCCAGGATGTCCTTCGAAAAAGAGTAAGGGTTTAACCCTTGCATCCTGGCCAAATCTGCCCACTGGCCTCTGTCCATCATGGCCTCCTAACCATCCCTATGTCATAATTGGCTTCATCACTCTGTCTCCTCTCCACCAATCAACTGGTGTGTGGTGTGCGGTCTGGCGCAATATGGCTGCCGTCGCGTCATCCAGGTGGATGCTGCACACTGGTGGTGGAGATCCCCCCCCCCATTGTGTAAAGCGCTTTGAGTGTCTAGAAAAGCGCTATATAAATGTAAGGAATTATTAATTATTATTATTATAACTCTGAGATGAGCCAAAGGCTTCTATTCTAGTATGTTCTGTTGTTTGCTTTACCATTGAGGAAATTGCGTTGGCTCTCCAGGATTTGGCTGATCTGCAGCATCCAGACTTGTCGTACTCCAGGATGGCTCGAGTGCAGAATGAAGGCCTCTTTGCTGCTATTGGACGTCCTGGAGGTCAGTGCAAATTTACAGGGGTCTCCGTCCACACTGTCCTCCAGCCCCAGACAGCTCACCTACACAAACAAACATGGTTTCACTTCATCCAGTCTTTTATTTTCTGCTAAATGCACTGCATGCAGGGTTTTTGCAGGTTTCACCAAGTCAAATTTAAGACCATTATGAACCAAATTTCAGACTTATACTAAGCAAAACGCTAAGGATTTGTACTTGACCCATCAAAAACAGTCTAACTACTTACTTCTTAGCCACATATTTTAAATAATGTGTCAAAACTAGCAAACCCTAGTTGTATACATATGTAACTTTTCGTTAAAAAAATGTGACAAGCTTTAAAAACTATAATAAAATAAATGTCCAATAGTTTGTCCAGGTGTCCTGGCCATATGTGGTCTATAAATACATGGATAACTGTTTAACGAATGTTACTGTAAGGAAGATAATTAAACATATTGGTAAATAAGAGTTATAAATAGAGTTTTGTAATCTATTTAGATGGATTGTTGGTGTTTACATGGACATAGGACAATTGAGACCCGTTTAAAAGCATTTAAAGAGGACCTATTATGCAAAAATCACTTTTATAAGGGGTTTAAGCACAGTTGTGTGGCAACAGTGTGTGAATATAGCCAGCCTTTAATGGTAAACATTAAATAATTCAATTTTTTTATAATTACATTTGATAAAAACAGTCTGCAGAAACACCTTGATTGACATTCTCGCTTGTACATGTCATCAGAGGGGGAAAGCCCCGCCCATTAGTGACAATCTCTCCCTCATTAGCATAAACAGCCCTGAGTGAGAAGCAGTTAAGAGTTTTGAATAGGCGTTTAAAGCTCCACCCTCTTTTGAAAAGAGAGCGTGGAGCACAATCTCATTTGAGTTTAAAGCGACAGTCATCAAAACGGCACAATTTGGATCAAAGCCTAAAAGGGTTAGTTATAAAAAAAAGTGTGTGGTATTTTGACACACACACTCTAGGGACATCTTATTTTACATGTTGTAAAAAGGGGCATAATAGGTCCCCTTTAAGACCTACACGTCAATATTTTAAGGCCTAAAATGTAGTTTTTGAAATGTAACTTTTTAAGACCCCGCAGGCACCCTGTGCATGATAAAATAAGAGAAAGAGAATGACGCCTGTACCTTGATGCTGTATTTGTACAAATAGCCAGGCATGGAGAAGCCCCTCTTTTTATCTAGCGGTTCACTGAAGATGACGATCTGCTCAAAGAGGAAGACTCTCCTCTCCTTCATCCGGTTCAGCAGGCCTCCGTCTGGTTCAGCCACCATGAAGGTGTCCTGGAGTAGGAGACGCCCCTGAGCAACAATCTTTCCCTGTGAGATACCAGATTTAATCATGAACTCGCATGTAATATACTGTCATTATTCCTGATAATGATCTACTGGTATGAAAAATACCACTGTCTTACATCAAACCCCTGGAGTCGACCAACATTCATCATGTCGTTGCATCTTTTTGGTACAATGCACATGACCTCAACCGCTTTCTACAACACAAGAACATCATCAGTACAAATAGAAAAGAATAAAAGGCTATAAAATGTGGGAAACACTTTACAATAAGCTTTTATTAGTTAATGTTAGTTAATGCATTTACTAGCATGAACAAACAATGAACAATACATTCATTACAGTATTTATTCATATTTGGTAATGGTAGTCAATAGAAATTTGTTCACCGTTAGTTCATGTTATTACACGGCTGTCTGGAATACTTAATTCTGATTGGTCAGTCGCAACATTTCAAGGAATGTTATTCAGAGATAACAACCGCTGAACAACACAGGCTCATTCAGGAACTGAGAATCTCCTTGACCAACAATGAATAAGTTAAAATCCATATACATATATCCACATTCATATGTATCAACTTGTCTGTCACTCTGTTATTGACTGATTTTCACTGTTTGGCGGCATTTTGTCAATGAATAATATGTAGGTTAGTATATGCTTTATTCAGTTTTATATAGTTTTGTTACTGTCAGCCTTTTGTTTTTGACTGTTTGGCACCATCTTGTGTCTGAATAATGTGCAGGTTAGTGTATACTCCATCAGCTGTTTTCATTTCTGTTTTTTTTGTTTATTTAAAGAATTAATAAACTATTATGGCTCAGAACAATGTTTTGTCTCAAATTTTTAGGGCAAGTAGCTGTGTAATAAGCGGGATAAAGTACATCCCGGATCTTTGTTTTTTTTTCCCGAAAAATAAAGCCTTTCAGTCTTATACTTCGTGTCAGGCTGCCAATAAGCCTGTTGGGCTTTATTCTGTGATGACAACCTCCTGAATGTACTGTACTTTATCCCTAACTTAACTCAGTGCAATAACTAATGCTAACAAGCATATATTTAGAGTTTAATAATGCATTAGCAAATGTTGAACTATGATTAATGAATGCTGTACAAGTATTGTTCAATAATAGTTCATGTTAATAAATCATTAACTAATAAAACCTTATTGTAAAGTGTGACCAATTTGTGTATGAATATAAAAGAACACACCTCTAATTCAATCGAATCCGTTCCAATTTTTTTGGAAAATTTGAGGAAATCCTGGAAACAAATGGATAACATCAGAATCATGATTACACAGTAAGAAATCTTTCAAAAACAGGTGTAAAGCAGTCAGATGCAGTGTGCTGGATGAACAAACCTTCAGCAGCAGCTGGTACTTCATGATTCTCTGTACAGGTTTAATGAGCAGATCAGTGATCTGAAGCCTGTGACTCAAACGCTGCTTCAGATCCTGTAGAAGAAGGTCAAAAAAAAGACCAGAGAAAGTTTCAATCACCAATTAAGGCCACAGTTGTTCCCCTCATGCATTATAATGTGCCCAATTTTCAGATAAAACTCCCTCTGTTAGGATTTGGCTTCGACCAATTCTTGAATATGTGTGTGTGACAGACATGTGTATTGTATGCGTTTAAAAGTGGAGTGTTACATCAAATTTGAGAACATTTTCTGACATATGTTGATTTTGACATTGCTTCTATCCTGATGAGAAGATTTGTGTGTCATAAAAAGTGTCATAGCTGGTTTTGTTAGTTGTTCTATACTTATAGTCAGTAATTTATTATTATTTGATTTTCCCAGACTTGCCAAACTTGCTTTTCCCAAACTGAATTCCCATTTAAATGTATACTGTTTAACTGTTGTAGTCATTGTATTATCACTATTTTTGAATGGATGTTATTTCTTTATAAAGTACAAACTTAATTTCAGAAATATATATACATACATATATACATATATTATTCCCCCCCAAAAAATCTAGAGCAATATTCATGAGCAATCTTTTGACATTTTATTACTTACTTCTTCAGTAACCCACCTCAAAATATGTGTCGATGTACTCTGAGACGATGTGTTCAGATTTAGGTTTGTTCTGGCAGTAAACAATGTACATGTGAAGCCTCCGCTCCTGAAAGACACGAAGAGTTCATGAATACACACAATAATAAAAAAATCAATTAGAACACGTCTGATAAATAAATGAAGGCGTACGTGTTTGAGGAAGAGAGGGCCCAGCCGGTCAGGGTCCTCAAGGCACTTCTCAAGCTCTCCCAGGAAGAAACTGAAACAAATAAGGATTCAATTAGTTTAATCTCTTGTCAAAACTAGTGAAATGAACAGTCATGAGTCAACTGCTGCAATAATTAGACTAGAAATCAGCTTTAATCATTTAAAGTGGCCCTATTATGCTATACTATTTTATATTGGTATCTCCTACAACAGGTTTACATTCATCCAAAAACACTTGTTTACTCAGAGAAATGTACTGATGCTGCAGTATATATTATGGTATCAGTGTCTGAAATGTTTGGTTTATGCATCTGGTCTCTCTAAGCCAAGAGTCTGCTCTGATTAATCTCTACAATGGACGTCCAGCGTTTTCCAGCCCCCGGCGCCTAGACTGCAGCTCTGCACAAGAAGTTTGGCCAGAGGAGAAATGGTCGTGCCCAACTCAGCCTGGTTTCTCTTGAGGTTTTTTCCTTCACTTTCGTCAGTTGGTGAAGTTTGTTCCTCGCCACTGGCTTGCTTGGTTTGAGCCTTGTGGAGCTGCGCATCGATGGATTTGCTCTTCAGTGTTTGGACTTTCAGCAGTGAAAATTAAACCACAAAACTGAAGAACAGCTGATGACGGCACGGTTTGATGTCTGGTCGACCAATCAGCAGAGAGGGGGTGTGTATAATTCCCGGCCACACAGGATACAAATTTTCAAGCTCTCTATTCAATTTTGGTTTTATCGCATTTTCATTTTGTGTAAAAACAAAAAGAAATATTTGAAAAAAATAAATTATGTTTGTGAGAAGGTTCAAATTTGGCATAAATTAACCGTTTATTTGTTTTTCCATTTAAACCCCCCCCCCCCCCCCCCCCCCCAATTATACGCTGGTACACGGACCAGTCACTCAGTTACCTATGTACTTCTAATAGGGTTGTCACGATACTGGAATTCGATACCAATCGGTACTGAAATGTTAAAAACGTCCATTTCCTGTTAACATTTAAATGTTGTGGAGCATGTTCTTAAACAGTGCTGATTTGCCATTGTGTTCACGTGCTCAACAGAAATGACTGGGACTGGCTGTGAAGGTAATCAGTTCACCGAACTCACCGCTGTTTACTGACTGTAACCACAGATACAGGGACACTGGAGTGTTTCAAAGTCACGTCGATCAGCTGGTTTGTCTATAAGCTGACATACGAGCGTTTCGCTGATGAATCGTGGCTTTAAAACGCTCCAGTGTCCCTGTATCTGTGGTTACACTCAGTAAACAGCAGTGAGTTCAGTGAACTGATGACCTTTACAGCCAATCACAGTAATTTCTGTTCAGCATGTGAACACAATGGCAAATCAGCCGTGTTTAAGAACCCGATTAACAGCGCTTAAATGTTAGCAGGAAATGGACGTTTTTAAAATTTCCGTATCGATTGGTACCAAATTCCAGTATCGTGACAACCCTAACTTCTAATAATAATAACCTTTATTTAACCAGGTAAGTCAATTGAGAACCAGTTCTCATTTACAAAGACGACCTGGTCAAGAGGCAACATAAAAAGCAGATACAGTACAAAGCAGCAGGGACACAATACAATAACAATTTCACAAATGCAGATAATAACATATAAAACCAAGGAAAAACTAAAAACAAGCACAGTGATCTTGTACTATTAACTGGATTGAACTTTTAAAAGATGATAGCGGAATGAAAGTGTTGAGCTTTAAGGTCTGCTGCAGATGATTCCAAGCATCAGCAGCAGAAAACTGAAAAGAGTAGCGACCAAATGAAGTGCGAACTTTGGGTATGCAAAGGTTATTAAAACTAGTAGTGCGCAGATTTCGACGTGTTTCCTGAATGTTAAGAAGTGACTGTAAATATAGTGGAGTTTTCCCAATAAGAGTTTTATAAATGAACAGAAACCAATGAATTTGTCGACGTGATTGAAGAGAAGGCCAATTCAATAAAGAATACAGTTGACAGTGATGAGTATTAAATGGCGCACCAGTAACAAAACGAATTGCTGCATGGTAAATAACATCCAGTTTGTGAAGGAGAGTTTTTGAAGCCGATCTGTAAATTAAATCCCCATAATCCAGAATTGGTAATACTGTTAATTTGACCAAATGCTGCTTTGAAGAGTGCGTAAAGGAAGATTTGTCCGGGCTTTAACCTTTTTGAGCAATTCATTTATGTGAGTTTCAAATAATAATGTTCAATAGGTTTAATATGTATTAATTACAAACCTTACCATTTAGTTGGGAGTGCAGTACACTATTCTGTGCTTCTGATTGGCTATAGTATTTAAATGTTTCTGTCGTGTTGTGTCGCATTTGGTGTGAACAGACAAATCGCTTGTTGTTGGAATCTTGTCGTGTCGTGTGTAGTAATACATCCCAGACTAGATACATACTCTTTGTGCCAGTCATATATCTGCTGAATGTTTCCAAAAACGATCTTGTCTTTTCCTTTCATATCATCTGGAACACCGTCTTCCCTCATCCTGGCCATGTAGCCCTGTCCAACACACAACACAGAAGCACATATAAGTATTAAGACGCTTCAAAACAAGTCATATGATCACATCTGATAAACGGTTTCACTCACCTCCACGACCAAACTGAGATCTCTCACATAGTCTCTCTCCGTCTCGATCAGCTCCAGCAGGACGTAACTAAAGCAAGGAGGAGGATAGCGGTTAAAGAATTTATGCTTTTTTTGGTGGTTTATTTATTGACACATCAGTAAATTATGGCTATTCCAATGCAAGATCAACGGATTAAAAATATATTACCTAATAATAACTTTAATAACAACTTCACATTTCAAGAGTTGATACAAAATTGACATTAAAAACATAAGATATGATTTTTCTGTACATTTTTTGATAAATAACTTAATAAATACATTTTTCAAAAACATTCAAAGTGCTCGGAGTATAAAAATCGTATCTAGATGTCTTTTAAAATTTCACATAATAATAAAATATTTTTATGATGACAGAAGTTATACGTTGGTGGTGCATCATTAAAATCAATTCAAGTTTATTTGTATAGCGCTTTCATAATAATTATTGTTTCAAAGCAGCTTTACAAAAGGTGCACATTATTGCATTACAATAAATTAAATTTGGAAAAGTTAAGGTTATTAACTACCATAACTTTATTAATTACGAATAACTTTAACCAATTAACTAGTAACTAATAGCTTTGAATATAATAATATCATTCTTCAATAATTACAAGTGTGTCAACCTAGAATGACCAATTCAGCATCTGGTATAAACCGTCTAACAAAATAAAATACAGTTGAAGTCAGAATTATTAGCCCTCCTGAATTATTAGCCCCCCGTATATTTGTTACCCTAATTTCTGTTTAACAAAAAGACATAATAGTTTTAATAAAACATAATAGTAAACATAATAGTTTTAATAACTAATAGCTGATTTCTTTTATCTTTGCCACGAATACATAATGTTCTATTAGATATTTTTCAAGATACTAGTATTCAGCTTAAAGTGACATTTAAAGGCTTAACTAGGTTAATTACACGAGTTAGGGTAATTAGGCAAGTCATTATATAACAATGGTTTGTTCTGTAGACAATTGAAAATAAATATTGCTTAAGGGGGCTAATAATATTGACCTTAAAATGATTTTAAAAAATTAAAAACTGCTTTTATTCTAGCCAAAATAAAACAAATAAGACTTTCTCCAGAAGAAAAAATATTATAGGAAATACTGTGAAAAATTCCTTGCTCTGTTAAACATCATTTGGGAAATATTTGAAAAAGAAAAAAAAAACTTTAACAGGAGGGCTAATAATTTTGACTTCAACTGTATGCTTGTGTTGATCTCTTGCAAAGAACAAACAAGGATGATAACAGATTGAAGGGGAGTATGATGGCGTACTGGCGTCTCTTGAAGAAGCCGGTCTTGCGTTCCTCTATCTCATCGATTGGAGAGGAGGAGGACAGGAGAGAGTTATCAGACGGGTTGAATGAAGGGCTGCTGCTGTCGCCCTGCTCCACTGACAGAGAGCTGGGTCTGTCCTCCAGAGCCTGCGCAGAACAAACCTCACAGTCATTTTATACAACACTTCAACAAACAAGTCACTTTAAAAAAATAATAATAATTTATATATTTTATTTAAGTTACTAAATACTATATTATTTAAATACTAAATCCACTGGTATAAACAGCAACCCCAGCAATAAATCAGAAAATAAAAAGACATTAATTAAATAAATTAAAATGAATAAATAACAAACAAGTGGGGGTATTTACCAATCAAAGCAATCATAATGTTAAAATGTAATTATCAGAGTATTATCAATTGCTCCAATAAATCGTTGGCACAGCACTAATCAGTTTTGAGGAAATCCAGAAAAGGTTGCCATACAGTTTGAAATTGGTGTTGAGATTTTGGTTTCAAGGAGCATATCCTCTCCAGCTAAATGACTTGATACAATTCACCCATCCACTCTTTGAAACATGGAGGGTCGGACGTTCTCCAGTTTAAAAGTATCCTTTTTTTTTTTTTTTTTTTACAAGAGTTAGCAAACAAGTCACTTTAAAATACTTTTTTTCATCCCAGACTAGCATGTATGTGTATACTGTTTAACCCCTTAACTGTCGACCGCCACTTTTTGAAGACAGACATGGAAATGACATGTTCAACTGAAA
>CAIGQV010016734.1:15976695-15987049 GCA_903798115.1 Danio jaintianensis
ACTGATTCAAATGTCCTGTTCAGAGCGATTCTCCAGTTAACAATTCAGTGATTCAAATTATTTAGTAAGAGCAATTCTCCAGTTAATTCACTGATTTAATTGGCCTGGTCAGAGTGAGTCTCCACTTAACAGTTCACTGATTCTCATTCAGTCAAGGTGAGTATCCAGTTAATGACTGACTGATTCAAATGAACTGGTCAGAGCAAGTCTCCAGGTAGCAATTCACTGATTCAAATGATCTGGTCAGAGTGTTCAGTTAAGGATTCACTTATTTAAATAATATGATCAAAGCTAGTCTCTGATTAAAGATTCACTGATTCAAATAATTGGTCAAACTGAGTCTCTAAAAATGACTCACTGATTCAAACGATCTGGTTATTGCACAACGTTTTAATTGAAAAGAACGACTTAATATTTTTACTGGCTTAATATTTTATTATGGCATCTGTCCTTTTACTTAAGTAGTTAATTTGTGCTCTTTAATCAAGCCATGAGGATAATATTTAACTAATCAGAAACTGCAATTGAATTTACAGCAAACATGCACACAGTATATAAGTGAAGTACCTACTGACGAATAAATATATATATATATAAATAAATAAATAAATAAATAAATATATATATATATATATATATATATATATATAAAACAGGAAGTGCACAAACCTCCTCGAGGGTCTCATCCTGTGGCGTGGCAGCGCTGTCGTCTGAGTCTTTCTGTGAACCGGCATCTGCGCTCTTTCTGACGTCACGGCTCTTTTTGTGCTTGTGTGCCAGCTTCTTAACGTGCCCGTCTGCTTTACCGCTGCTCAGTCTCCTCACAGGACTGGTCAGCCATTTCCTTAGTGTGTTGCCAGGCCGTTTGGGCCCAGGTGAACTCTGGGAGCCCATCACATGACCCGGCTGCAGGGTGGCAGAGGAGCCTGGCATGATGGCATCATTACTGCACACAGAGAGCGCGTCTGGAAAACACACAGAAGAGTTTCATATGAGTGACACGAGTTATGTTTCCATCAAAAGTTGAGAATTAGCTTTACAATTTACAAATTATTTACCATCCAAAGAGTTCAAAAGAATAAAAATCCTCACTTTCTGGGAAACTGGTGGGATACATTAGTAAGAAAACAAAACAAACCATTCAAATATGCTGACAACACCAGTTTAGCTCGGGTGTTTGCAGAATTATAAACACAACATTTGACACACATCAAGGAATTTATTCATAAATGTGTTTCCTTCATTGTCTATGCATATATATTTGATTAATATGTGTTGTATATGTAATTATTCAATTAAAAGTATATCAGACTAAACTGAAGATTTTCATTTATTTGCATCTCACCATTTCCTATCAGCATTTTTTCGTTAGTCAATGTCTTTACACAAAACATACAAAAAGAAAAAAGAAAACAATAAAATAAATAATATAACGGAGGTACAGTACACATTCGGTTTTCTAACAAGTGTCGATACTGTATATTTACCCATGTACAGTACATATTAATCAATAATTATTAGATCAAATACTTTATATCCGACTAAGCTGAGCTCAACGATTTTTAATGCACATTTTTAGAATTTATGTGCATCTCATCATTTCCTTTCAGCATTTTATCTTTATTTAATGCGCTAAAATGATCATAAAACATTATTATTAACATTTTTGTGGAACATTTGATGAGAAAACATTTTGTAATACACCAAAACAAAACATACAATAAGAAAAATGTATAAAATATAATAGAGAGCTATAAATTTTATTTCTAACAAGTGTAGATACAGTATATTAACTTGTGTACAGTATATATATATATATATGAATCAATAATTATTGGATTAAAAAATACTGTATATCTGTATATATTAACATTTTTTATGCACATTTTTAGAATTGATATGCATCTCATCGTTTCCTTTCAGTATTGTATCTTTATTTAATGTCCTAAAATGATCATAAAATATTATTATTTTTATTTTTGTAGAACATTTTATGAGAAAACATTTTGTCATATTAAAAAAACATACAAAAAGAAAAAAATGATAAAATATAATATAAGAGAGGCATACATTCTGCTTTTTAACAAGTGTAGATACTGTATATTTACCCATGTACAGTACATATTATTCAATAATTATTTATTGATTATATATATTGACTATACATGACAATTATTGCTGTATGAACATATCTACAGAGCTTTAATGATTTAAAATAAAAAATAAAAAGCATTTTATAAAAATACAATATTAAAAATGTATAACAAAATAATATAAGAGAGGTATACATTCAGTTTTTTTAACAAGTATAGATATAGTACATTTATCCATGCTCATTATATATTCATCAATAATTATTTATTGATAACTATGTATAGATTTATTGATATATATATATATATATACAGAGAGAGAGAGAGAGACAACAATACATGACAATTATTGCTGTATGAACCTACAGAGCTTTAAGGATTTTTTTACGAGTGTTTTAGAATTTTAGCCCACCTTTGTGGTTGAAGATGCCCTCCATCTCCATGCTGCTGCGGGAGTGGGCGATACAGAGCATGGCACAGGGCACCAGGCCCTCCAGCGCCGGCGAACGGTCTGTGGTGCGAACCAAACACCAGTCCGGCTTATCATGGAGTCTCTCGAGCACCTCCACCGTCTGTCCTCTCCGGATGGTCAGCTCATTACTGTTACCAGCCATAAAGTCATGGATGACCACCGTCAGCTCACAGCCACCAGACAACTAAACACAAAACACAAACAAAGACATGTTTTTAGTCAGTGAGTTTGTATTCTGATTTTTTTAATTATTTTATTTTATTTTTTTATTATTAAAGTCATATTATTTGGCTGTGGTGTGTGTGAAATTTTACATTTACTGAAAAAAGTAATAACATGATAAAAACATATATGCAATTCTCTGATTGCTTGTATTTATTTATTTTTAGCATTCTGACCAGTCATATATTATGGCAATTCTTTAGAGCCAAAAGACGACAGATTTTTTTTTAATGCGTGATTAGCATTACACTGGAAACTATTAAGTCTACTTTAAAAAACAGAAGTTATAAAAAAAAAAAAAAAAGGCTGTATCACTAAATAACTCCTGATTTCAACGATAAGATGGATTTATGTGTGGTGTCTCCTCACCTTGTCGCTGTCCAGTGTGTTCTGTGAGGTCCTGGAGGCCAGTGAGATGGTGTCTGGTTGACTGCTGCCGTCACCCTGACTGTCCAGATCCTCTCCATCCCTGCACACACAAACAAACAAACAGAGCAAATGAGCTCACTGTCTAGGTTTATGCTTCTACTAAGCCCCATGAAATATTTCATCTCTTTTACAATCACTTTTATATTTTCTTGAATTCCTTTACTTTTGGATTCAGTTTTTCCAGTTCTAGCAAAAAAAACGTTCACTTAATTGAAATATTTAACACTTTTTCAACTTTATTTCTGAAGAATTGAACAAAATTTTAATTGTAGGAACACCAATAAACGTTTGACATTTTTGTTCATTATACTGAAACGATACCGGACTTATTTTGACAGGTTGTCCTAAAAACCCTGTGAGTTTCTGTGTGTACATGTTATGGCTTTTTAAAATTATTAAACAGTAAATGTGAGTGAAGTGACTTTAAGCTCTGGAAATAAAGTTCATATTAAGGCAGTGGCTCATACTTAAATAATCCCTTTTCATTTGATATTCACAAACAACAGCCAATATCCTGATTGGTTAAAGCTGTACATTTAAATTATTCATCCAAAAGTCACCAAATTCCATGACATTTTGTGCTATCCAGCTTATTCAGTGTTTTTATGACTGGATTCTGCAATTCTGTCCTTGTTTTCCACATTAAGGAAATCACAGTTTCATAAAGGAAACCTCAATTTTAAGTACGCCCTAGTTCTACTTAAATAATAATAATAATAATAATAAGTATAATAATAGTAATAAGCTACAATAAAAACCCAATTGGGGCATATGTAGAATGTACATAACATTTTAAGTTCAATATTATTAATAAAATATCTTTTAAAAAATCATTTGGTGTTAATTTGAGTGCACTTAAACATTTAAGTTTACTCAATATGGAAGTTAAAGGTGCATAAAGGCTGATTTAAGGCTGATTTAAACCGTGTTCTAAATAAAAGCAACATTTTAGTTAAACCTTTTAGTATTAGTAAACATTTTAGTATAAACCTTACCATTTCGTTGGAGTGCACTATTCTGTGCTTCTGAATGGCTGTATTTAAATTTCTGTCGTGTTTAGTCTGGTGCAAACAGTCAAATTGCTTATCACTGCAAATCTCGTCAGGTAGCGTGTTGTTAGGACACGGGGTTACAATGTAACCTGCTCACCTAATGTTTATGTTCGTAATATTTATATTATTTGCTAATTAATAACCTCATGTGGAACTCTGAATCTGCGTCTCATTTCAGAGTCTGCTACTGTCCACTGAAGGTCGCATTTCGGTCACGGACGCATGCTTTGAGAGCCTTTCTGAATGAATGAATGAATGAATCAAATACGCTGTTTTCCATCAAGGCAACGCAGGGTGCTGAAATATAATTGGCTAAACTGGCATTGGGCAGGTTAAAAGAACCAAAACAAAGACAGATGTTCCGGCACGTAACTAACATTTTCAAAGCAGAATAACTGACTTCAGCATGGTTTTTCAGATAAACAAGAATGTTCACTTGGCATGTTTCTTAAATATCTGCATACATATTATGATATCGTTATGCTTTAGAAGAGTCAAAAACGTACATGCAGCACCTTTAAAATAATATAAGCGTAAATAAAGAAGTGTGACTTGCCTTGGGGTGTACCTGCGCCCCTTGTGTTTGGCTGTGGAGGCTTTGGGGATGTGAATGGGCTCTTTCAGCGCCCCCTTCAGGTGAACGGTGCGCTCCTGAATCACTTCCCGGATGTGCTTGATCCAGTCCTGTTTGTTCTCAATACCGGACGCCTGCGTTTACGGATGAGGAGAAAAGAAAACAGAGAAATACACACGTGTTGAGTAAAAGCACACCTGTTTTCTGTTCTATGGTGAACTAATGGTGAGTTTACTGCGTCGCTGTACTCACCATCGATCCATGTTTGCATCCCTGACTTAGCTTTATTCGAAATATAGAAATATACAAAGATTTTACTGTTTTATGAAGTGCCATATAAAATACTGAATCAGACAGTGGCCAGAAAGACATGGGGACAACATTAATAAAAATGTTTGTGATCATTTAGAGCCAATGTGCTGTGATGAATGGTGGATTTAGTAGTCAATGCCACTACGGGTTGTCAAATAATGACAAATGATTAAGTATTTCACAATAGTCATTATAATATTTAGTCTTCTTTCTGAAGTACATGAATTATTCAATTAAATTCACTTTTAAAATGTATTAGATTACTTTAATCTTCAAATATTTAATCAAAAATATATTTATTTTAAAGTGAATATGGGTCAAAGACTATATTTTGCATTTACAAAATAATTTTGTACTATCAGAAAGCATATTAAACTACTTTAATATTTCAATATATCAATTTTGTGACAATAAAATGTCAAAATATGAGTGAAATAATATTCTATCATCATTTAGCATAACTGAAATATTTATTACACTTTCACATTTATGATTCTTGAACACTCTTTTTTGTCTTTGACCCATTTTTCTTTTTTTTTTTTGGCTCCGAAGACGTTCAGTGAATCACATACAGTATACACGGACAGTGAACAACTGTGCAATTTGACATTTTATGGAAAGACAGTATTGAACAGATTAGCCTTACAGTCTAAAAGCAGCATGCAGTTAATTGACAGTCACTAAAGGCTAGTTTATACTTCTGCGTCAAGTGATCGCGGTGACTCACGGCGCTTGTCTTGCACATAATCGTGCATTTGTACTTCTGCATGCTGTTTGTGTTGCTCTGCAATAACACTTCAGAAACGCTAGCTGGCAGTAGGTTTTTATGTTCCTCTGTGTCGAGTTTCTTCCCGGGTGTTTTGTTTTTTCTGAACGCTACCTTAATGTACAAGTAGCTAAAACTCGCTCATTCAGAGGCGGGAAACCGGTGGACGTGCAATAACTTTAATCATAAGGTAAACACAAAACAACAGTTTCCATCTGGAGCTACTTCACGAGACCAAAAAGCATAGAATCACCAAGAGGCGACCACTTGCTATTTGGAAAACTAGATGCTGTTTCGGCAAATGAAAATTCCAATAGGACAACAGCACGGATAACTAACGTTAGACAGAATGAATCAAAATATTAAGTTAAATTTGAGTTAATAAATATACAGTTGCAATCAGAATTATTAAACCCCCTTTGAATTTTTTTCTTCTTTTTTAAATATTTCCCAAATGATGTTTAACAGAGCAAGGAAATTTTCACAGTATGTCTGATAATGTTTTTTCTTCTGGAGAAAGTCTTATTTGTTTTATTTCGGCTAGAATAAAAGCAGTTTTTAATTTTTTTAAAAACCATTTTAAGGTCAAAATTATTAGCCCCTTTAAGCTATATTTTTTCGATAGTCTACAGAACAAACCATTGTTATACAATTACTTGCCTAATTACCCTATCCTGCCTAGTTAACCTAATTAACCTAGTTAAGCCTTTAAATGTCACTTTAAGCTGTATAGAAGTGTCTTGAAAAATATCTAGTCAAATATTATTTACTGTCATCATGACAAAGATAAAATAAATCAGTCATTAGAAATGAGTTATTAAAACTATTATGTTTATAAATGTGTTGAAAAACTCTTCTCTCCGTTACACAGAAATTGGAGAAAGAAATAAACAGGGGGGCTAATAATACAGGGGGTTTAATAATTCTGACTTCAACTGTATATATATATAAAGTGTATGGTCAGTCTGTTATCAATGTCCCATTTTGGAAGTCATGTTTATTTAATTTAACATGTCAGTATTCATTTGTATTATGTCAGTGCGTAAACTATTAAATTAAAAGTAATTTAGAGTAATTTCACGTAAAAGTGACAGTTTCAAGAAAACAAGTATGGTAAAAATATATTAAAGAAGTCTGTAAAATAAACTATTAAAAGTGCTGATGATCACCAGTCTTGTGATTGTAAGTGTTGTATTGTCATCTTTCAGGTTGTATTTCAGCTTTAATGCGCTTTTTAAATAAATAAATAAAAAACAAAGCAGCTGCTTGCCATCACGACAGCAATAAGATCCAATGGACGGCCGATCGCTTTCATTCCAAAATGGCAGAATCGCAGGGTTGTTGCAATGGAACGTTCTATTGAGTGTCACCTCTTGGTAATTCTAAGTCTTTGATGGGACTCAACACTAGAAACACTCGCTTTAACTGTTTCGCGCGGCTCTCGGCCCCGCCCACACTGGTCACAGCTACCAAGCCGACCAATCACAGAGCTTGCGCGTCGTTGTGACATGTATCTACATTTTTTGAGAGGTGCGCGTCGGCGTCAGCCACGGCGAGGGCTATGTGACCGTGTGAAGGCTGTGCCGTAGCATACGCATGCGCTTGATGCAAAAGTATAAATCAGCCTTAAGACACAAACGCTATTTGCAATGCACAAAAGCCTCTACTAGTAGACTTTATGTGTGTTTCTATGTACTTCATTACCATGCAGTCAGAAATACAATACAATAGGATACATATTAGCTTTAGTTTTCCCAAAGCAATATTAACATTTACATATTATCTACATACTCTGTTACATGCAGATGTTTTGCTCCTTGTGTAAAAACATGCAAAAAGGCAGTGGCTTATTAGATCTGTAAACGCATTTCTGTCATCAGGTGTTAGTAACTTACAGCATGCCATACAAGAAAGCATCTTATTTGTATGTGTTTTTAGTAAATACAAAGTAATGTAATAAAAAACATGCATGTATTTAATCAAAAAATGCCAGTTAGTTAATCTGGTAGGTTAAAGTTAAAAAAACAAATCATTTTGACACTGAACATGTGGGATTTATGAATATTAAAGTGCAAAAGAACCAAGCCACATAGATGATGATGCAAGAGCTGGAGCAAAAAATGGCATGCTTTTCAACAGCGAGAGAGAAAGAGAGAGAGTTACCTTGAGGACAATCTTGTTGTCAGAAGTTGGAGTTCGTCCAACCCAGAGAGCAAATTTGCATGGATCTCCTTCCACATGCTCAGTAACACCCAGTTCAGAGGTCTGAGAGCAGAACGAAACACATTAAACAATCACATCTGCTGCAAATAAATAATAATAATAATAATAAAAAAGCACAAAGCCTGTTAGAATGCAGTTAAAAATAGGGGTCGACCGAGAAGGTTTTTTTTTTAAGGCCAATGTCGATATTTAGGAAAACATTATAGACACAATATTGTGTTTTTTCTGTTTCGACAATGAAAATGTTCCTGAATGAATCAGCAGTTTTGAATGAATCATTTCAATCAACGATTGAATGACTCAAAGAAATAGTTCACCCAAAAAATTAAATGTAACAAATGTCCCCATAATAACTTAAAATTTAAAACCACTCAGACTGTTTGTCTGAAAGGTGAAAGTCATCTACACTAACCCCACTTCAGGGTGAATAAATTATGGAGTCATTTTCATTTCTGGGTTAATTATTCAGGCACTAAGTCAGGCGCTTGTCGCCACCTACTGGCAACTTTAGAATCATATTATTTATGTACGACATGCTTACATCAGCCAAAGTACCAGCACAAAGCAAGCAAATATAGTATAATAAATAGTATAATAAACCAAATAACATTAAATACAGTATAATATAGCAAAACAGTGTTTAAAATAGTTTAAAGTAGTTTGAAAAGTGTTTTATAATCTGCTGCAACGTGACATAGGAGTGTGGTTTTCCCCACCCACCGATTTGATTGACAGGTGATTATTAACATGTTTCCATAGTAATGTTCCAACGTATAAACATGTCCACAGAACAGGATTTGCAATAAAAAATGGGACTAAAAGATCTGTTCCGACTCTCTGTGATCAGCCGCACCTCAAGAATAAAAGTTTGAAACGTTTTTAAACAGCACGTTTTTAAAAAAAAGACAGCAAAATTGCTATGTAATTCTTAACCGCTAGAATCACTACAGCTGCATGGTGTCAGTAAACGCACGCGTGTGTGTGTACAGCAAACTTTGTGGGCGGGGAAAACCAGCTCATTTGCATTTAAAGGCACAGGCTACAAAAACAGAAACACTGTCCTCAGACACCAGAATGGGCATATTCCTCATTGTATAATAAATAATCTGATGGGTATTTTGAGCTGAAACTTTACAGACAGATTCTGGAGACACCAAAGGCTTATCTTACATCTTGTAAAAAGGGTAAAATAGGAGCCCTTTAAACTTGCAGTGACACTTACGAAAAGCTTGCTCTTGTAGATGTACTTGCTCCTGCCATTGGAGTCTTTGACCTCCTTGCTAAAGATCAGTGACATCTCGAAGAGGAACAGATGTCGTTCTCTTCCCTTGCGGATCAGAGTTTTGGGATCCCACACCTGAAATGCTTCCTGCAGGATCAGCTCTCCCTGGGACTCGATGTTCTCATCAAACCCTTCAGATACGCAATGCCATTAGAAACCGATGCAGTCTTGTGTGTTTGCATATTTGCTGTGTGTCCGCTCACCTTCCAGCATGCTTAAGTGCATGGCGTCATTGGCTCTTTTGGGAACACTGAGCATCACCTCCAGGCCATCTTTGATTTCACCTTTGCCTTCCTCGCAGCATGTCAGGAGCTCCTGCAAATACAAAAATGACTTGAATTAAAGGCAAATTCTCCGAGCAGGCAGTCTGTAAGTTTGGGGATGAACTGTAGAGGTTTGTACCTTGAGGAGCAGCTGGTACTTGGTTATTCTCTGAACAGGTTTGATGAGGTATGAGGAGATGGAGTTGGCCAGGCGATGCCTCTGCTGGATCTCCTGTAACAGGAATATCAATATGCTAGTTTTTACAAATCCAACAATAGGGCCGCATGATAATGGGGAAGATAATATTGTGATGTAAAGAAATACAGGACTAAAGACTTTATTTTTTGAGGGCAAGAATATTTTTCTTTGAAATTTAGACGCTTACACTTGGATTTTTATACTCTTGATAAAAACATCTTTTTGTAAACATTGTAACTTTATTTTAAAACATATATATATATATATTTAATAACTATTATTAAATCTGCAATACTGCAAAATTGCTAAATAAATTGTGAATTTACAAATACAATTATTTTATAGTACAACTCCCTCATTAAAATGCTATTTCATCTTGGTTTCTTAATGCCTTAATTTTCAAACATTACACTATCAATTTAACCATTGACCATTTAACCATTGGCCATTTTAACCTATTCAAATGA
>CAIGQV010016734.1:16013286-16026347 GCA_903798115.1 Danio jaintianensis
AGAGAGAGAGAGAGAGAGAGAGAGAGAGAGAGAGAAAGAGAGAGAGAGAGAGAGAGAGAGAGAGAGAGAGAGAGAGAGATTTATTACAACCTACAAAATATAAAAACCTACTTGTACTGTAATTTTTAACTTTTAAATATTGGTATATGCATTCTTAATCCTTGACAGCCCAAGCCTTTTTCCTTAATAGAGAATATAATACAAATAAATAAATAAATAAATAATAACATTTTATTTTCTGGATCTTGTCAACAACACCCTAATAACATGTTAAATATATTTTACTCTAATACATAACTCTAAAAATCTCTAAACTAATCTTTTTAAACTTCTAAAAAATGAAATGACTGCATAAATGGATTCAGTCATTTGGGATTGACGAAAGCACTCCAGTGTATCCTTGTTCTTTTTTCCTCCAGTGCTGGTGCAGTGAGAGCTGTAGTGATGCGATGTGTCAGAGCTGAACACGTGAAAGATCGTCTGCAAGCGGAGCTCTGAATCTGCCCTGAGGCGCTCTCAGACTTCTCTGCTTCACTTTCTGCTGGAGCTTTCCTTAATCTCAGCCTTCACACTCGTCTGCAGCTCTTCCACATGCAGATCAGACACGTGACCAACACTGGACATCAAGCACTTCACAGCCGCACTCACCAGCTTACGGTAATGTAGAGGATGTGGAGGACTAAAAATGCCAAGCAGACACTGGCGGAAAGAGCTAAATAAGTGTATGGTATATTGTAGGGATGGAAGATATTGAAAAAAATATGCAATACTGTGATAATCCTATTTCTTACGATATAACATTTCCCTTGAACAATGCTGTTTTTATTAGCTATGTTTAAGATAAAGTAAACAGGTAAAATATATATATATATTTTTTAATCTAATTAATTTGACTAAAAAGCTGTGTCAAAGTGCAAATATTTAGTCTTTAAAACACTATGAAAGAGTGAAAACCGCAGCAGATATTCTGACTCTGACCATCTCAGGGTGTACTCACACTAGGCTATCTAAACTGTGCCCAGGCACATTTTACCCCCATTTCCTGGTTCGTTTGACAAGTGTGAGTGCTCCGAATCGGGCCAAGGCGCGGTTCAGTTGGCCAGCCCTGGCCCGGTTGGAAGAGGTGTGCCAGAGAGCGGTTCGGTTGGGCTTTGGTGCAGTACGCTTAGTGTGAGTGCAAAGCGCACCTGAGCGCAAAACTGAAGATGTGACGTCACTTTTAAGGCACTGTTTCATATGGATTTATTAATCATTCTCACATCTCAAAGAATGCAAACTGTCAAAGTTTTTTAAAGATACAAACCTCTTGCTGCATGTCAGCTGCATCTTCAGCAAACCTCCTAATACGTGCAGCACGAGGACCTTCATGAACATTTATGAGCGTCAAAAGTTATGGATCTGTTCGCCAAAAGATTTGACTGCGTGTCCGCATACCAAATGACTTAAAATAATATAAAACAATATAACTAAAGCAATCTCCATTGTACGGAGCGAGAGCGCTTCTCTTTAAAACTGAACAGTCGCATCATCGATGACATAGGCGTGCTCTGTCTCGGAAGGCAAAAAATGCAATGTGAGTGCAGACCGAGGGGGAAAGGGGAGAGGTGACAATCGGGCCTGTGCTTGGTTCAAGACAACTGTAGCTAATGTGAGTACACCCTCAGTAAAGAATCACTTTGTGTGACTCAATCAGTTATTAGACTTATGGTTAAAGAATCGGTTGGGCATAATAAATTGAAAAAAATTCAGCAGAGTCATTAAAATCTCGCATGCAGACACCTTATCAAGCCTCAATAAATATTTATTATTTCTGGAAAAACACTGCAATTCTTATGGTGTGTTCACACCAGACGCGGATGCGCGAGTGATTTACATGTTAAGTCAATACAAAGACACGAATAGACATCCTGCAGTGCGATTGGCGAGAATGAGGCGAGGCAAATGACGCGATTCGCACAAATGAATCAGAGTGCGTTGAGCGTTTTTTACCTTTGACGCGCGAACCGCTCTAATTGAAAAAACTGAACTGCAGCGGTCATTCGCATGATTATGACGTAGTGCCTGTTGTTGGTGTCCCGAGGGGAAATCCTCTTGTCGACACCAGACAACAGCTCATCAAACTGGGCTCAGCTCAGTCGGAAGCACCGCTGAAAGCCTCCATCATCCAGGTATAGCTTCTGGAGGGGTTGATGAACTCACAGAGCTGGTGCACCTCTGAAAGGATCTAGCGGACTCAGACACGGCGCTTAATGAATCTACGCTGTTTTTCAGCCTTCCTAAAGCACATAAACACAGCTACTCTCTCAATAAAATTCATGTTAGCCATTTAGCAACGAAGCTAGAGCTAGAGCTATCACTGGGCAGACAGAAGCACCGCCCATGACGCGAATCCGCGTATATTGTGAAGTGAATTTGACGCGCGAATGAAGCGAGTAAACTCAAAATGTTTATGGGTCTATTTATGCGCGAATAGAGCGATTTATTCGTGCGTGCCGCATCTGGTGTGAACACAGCATGAGTGTGCTCCACACAGGTGAGTGGGCTTGACCAACCACCTGTAGGAGATGCACACTGTCTTTTCCGTATGCTTGGAGGGAAGAATGAAGGGGGAAAAAGCATTTATATACTGCTCTATATAGTGTGTGTATGTGTTGTCTGGTTATCGAATCTGATATTCTGCAATAGCAGCACTCCTACAGCCTTTTCACCCTTGTGTATTACTCCGCCCGCATAGAGTGACAGCAGATCAATAAACAGGTAAGTGACATTCTAAGTGGACCTCGCTCTTTTGTATTTTGTAGTGCTGTATTTATACCATAGTAATCTGCTAGTGTTTGCTTTGCTTTGGCTTTTTCAGGGTTAATTATTGTGATCTCCCGATTGCAACAGAGAAATACTGAAAAATCTCTGTAGACTGATGGCATTTTATGCCGTTCAGCCTTATAATCTAAAAATGTCAGCAAAATCACCTGTTTGTCATCATCATTTTAGACATTACACAAGAGAATCATTCAAATACTAGCTCAAAAGTGACGTTTGTGGATAAGCAACGGTTTCTGCTGTTCTGACCGTCAGCTGCAGATGTTGGACTACACTAGTTGTGTTATTCGCTGTGTGGAAGGACACACAACATAAATCATGCTTTCTATTTAATGTCCATGGTTTATTTGATGAAACTCATAGTTTCATTTAGGATTTTAGGTGGCAAAATTACAACTCCTAGGCGAGCGAAAGATTTCAAAGGCTGGCTTTCACACTAATCAAGCTTGAGTCCGACTCCACACACCAAAACATGAAAGGGAAAGAAAGAAGCTGATCCAGGAGGAGACATAAAAGCAAAGGACAGATGAGAAGATGCACCTGAGCTGCTGAATGAGATCTTCTCCCTCTTTGATGACGTTTACAGTGAACTGCAGTGTGGTTTGCTGCTGCTGCCCAAAACGTTTGATCAGATCCTGGACAGCCTCCACAGACTCGGCGTACACATCGTCCAGCAACTCTTTCTGCAGCTCCTCCAGCCACGTCCACAGCTACGCACAAAACACAAATACACTTTTTACTTTGCTTGGAAATCAATGATGTCATTTCTGTTTATTGTGTTCACCTGCCTCTTTTTTGTGTGTAGAACTACATAGTTATACTGTATGTACAGTTGAAGTCAGAATTATTAGCCCCCCTGTATAATTTTTCCCCAATTTCTGTTTAACGGAGAGAAGATTTTTTCAACACATTTCTAAACATAATAGTTTTAATAACTCATTTCTAATAACTGATTTATTTTATCTTTGCCATGATGACAGTAAATAATATTTTACTAGATATTTTTCAAGACACTAGTATTCAGCTTAAAGTGACATTTAAAAGCTTAACTAGGTTAATTAAAGAGCCCCTATTATGGGTTTTTGAAAATGACCTTCCATGTAGTACGTAACACAGCTTTAAGTGAAGTGAAATATCCTTCAGCTTAAATCTGAAAGTGTGCCGTGTTTAAAACTATTGATTCATCTATACAAGAGTCGACTCATAGTGCTTCAAATGAATCGTCTTGATAACGAGTCTTTAGCCGTCCCTGCGCGACGTCGATACGAAACTTAAGCCCTGCCCATTTGTTGCGCGCGCAAACCTGGGAAAATTGAAACCTCCGGCCCCGCCCACAAACAGAGTGGCAAGAAAAAGAACACTGTAGCAGACCCCGGTTGAATCATGTCACGAAGACGCTGTGCTCAGCTGGATATTATTGGAAGTGTGAGGGAAAATTTGTGTTATTTTCCCAACCCAAAGATGAAACTGTGAAGAGTCAGTGGCTGAAGTTTATTTTTGCAAAAATACCTCAGCATTATAGCCCAGGCCTGGTTTGGTTAAAATTACGGGAGTTTTCCGGGAGAAATAACAAAACGGGAGTGTGGTGGGAGATGGGTCTGAAATACGGGAGACTCCCAGGAAAAACGGGAGTGTTGGCAGGTATGCTCACACATACACTGTGCACTCTTGACTACTTCAATGTTGTTGAAGCCGTGGTGGGCATTTTTCTCTGTCTCGTGCTTAACGCTGGACCAATCGCAACAGACAGTCATCGGACCAATCAGCGCAGATTAGCATCGCGCTAAGGAGGGGTTTGGGAACAAATGAATCGCTGAACGAATCATATGGGAGTCGCTGGGATAATTAGGTAAAAATAAATGCATATTATAAGACAATGAAAGTGTTTTTTGACCTTGCATACATATCAGCCTGTTGTTGGAGACCCCCAAAACCACAATATGACCCTTTTTAATGCATAATAGGGGCTCTTTAAGTAATTAGGCAAATCATTGTATAGCGATGGTTTGTTCTCTAGACAATCCAAAAAAAAATATTGGTAGAGAGGGCTAATAACATTGACCTTAAAATGGCTTGAAAATTTTTTTAAAAACTGCTTTTATTCTAGCCGAAATAAAACAAATAAGACTTTCTCCAGAAGAAAAAATATTATAGGAAATACTGTGAAAAATTCCTTGCTCTGTTAAAGATCATTTGGAAAATATTTGAACAAGAAACAAAAATTCACATGAGGGCTAATAATTTTGACTTTAACTGTATATAACTAATACGTCTAATATAGTAATACAACTAGCTGTTTGGCCAAGTGAATATATTAGATTCACATTTATGCTTTTAATATAATATTCACAATTAAAAAAAACTTAATATTATACTTATACTAATATTAAACTTAACTTAATATATAATTTTGGTCACACTTCAATTTAAAGTCAAATTCCTGATATTAACAAACCATTAACGAAGACTTTTAGTTCAATAAAATACTAATTTGCTGCTTATTAATAGTTATTAAGGTAGTAGTTGTGTTCGGCTATTGTGTAGGATTAGGGATGAAGAATAAGGACATACTATGACGTTTGCTATTTGTTCAAACTACTTATTTAAAATGAGCTGAAACAACAATTATTGAAGTTTTTTGGGGACTACTTAATTGTTTTATGTTCAATTTACTTGTTAAATTTGTTCAAACTAATAAGTTAGCTTAATTCCTTCATGTTGCCCCACAAAATTTGATTGTGTGGAACCCAACAATTTTTACAGTGCACTTCTAATAAAAAGCCAATAACTTAATAATAAGCAGGTGATAGGCAAGTAGTTAATAGTGAGAATTTCTTACTTTAACTAAAGTTATAATAGTTAATGTACTTACCAAAATGAACAAACAATGCACAATACATTGATTACAGCATTTACTTATCTTTGATAATGTTAGTTAATGAAAATAAAGTGGTTCATTTTTAGTTCATTTTAACTCACGATGCATTAACTAATGTTAACAAGCATGAATCTGTATTAGTAAATGAACTATGATTAATAAATGCTGTACAAGTATTGTTCATAATTAGTTCATGTTAGTAAATTCATTAACCCTTATGTGCTGTCGGGGATGTTCTCATCCACTCTGGGGTGATTTTTGAGTCTTAATTTGGCCACAACGTTCTCTGTGTTTCAGCAAATGGAATAATTTTAGGTGACACATCTTATTTTAACACAAATTTTGTGAAAACGCTTTAAAAAATTCAACAACAAACTCTGGGCAAATTGATTACCCTTTCGTTATTTTGGGGGTTGTTTTTGCCCCATTGACTTCCATTAAAATGAAATTTTTTGATTGCAAAGCCGTGACAGCATATACCTCATGCAATCTTTATTGTTGGTGGTTTTCCCTGTTAGGAAGAAGTAATTTTTTTTATTTTTACTGTAATACAAACATAACGAAAGGGTAGTCAATTCGAACAGAACACACGAGTTATATGTATATATTGTACAATATAACCAATAAGTGAATATTATTTATACAAGCACAACAACAGAAAAAAATAGATTGTGAAATTTATAAATATTTAAACAAATTCTTTTTTTGGCACAAAATAATAATCACACAAAAACCTTCATATTATGCATAAAAACGCACAGCAGGTGATCTGAGAAACGAAGTCTTTTGTTTTGAAGTTTATTACTGAAGGAAGTGAATTTGTATCAAAAGCAGGTGCTTTGATGGTTGAAGAGGAAAGGCTCTCCAGAGGAGCTTGCAAATTTAAAAGCAAAGAATTGAACTTTTCCTGACTGGATTTTAACAGGCTGACATTATAACGTCTTTCCTCGAGAGGCTGCATTCTCCTGCAAAAGCCGTTTAAAGCACTACTGCAGAAAACAATAGATTGATGATGTATTTTTATTTAATGCCATGTCAGCAACATCATGGCAAAAACATTTCATTAATAAACATACAAGAAAAATCATGAATACATAAATTAAATAAGATTTTTAGCATTAATACTTTGTTAAAAATGGTCTTATTTCATAAAAAAGCATTCTACAGTCATTAAAAGCAGGACAGGCCAGTAGAATGTGATTTACTGTAAGACGAATTGTGCCAGAAACAATATATTAAAGTTACTACTAAAGCATCTGGTTCTTACCTCTTTAACATGAGTGTGGAAAGCCACTGACATGTCCAGCAGGACCTTGCGCTGCTCCACGCGCCGAACAAAGTCCTGGATTCGGTCCTCCAGCTGATGAGCGGCCTGATAGATCTCCTCTGGGTCACACTCACCCGTCTGGGCCAGCTGCTCCGCCGCTTCCAGCAGCTTATCCGCATTCGTGTATGTGTTCTGAAGAGGAGAGATGTGTGGATGAGGATGTGCATGTCAACATTAAAAACATAATTAAGTTAAATCACTTTTGTTACTTGAAATAAATATTAAATCGAAACTAAATAAACGGCAAAATAACAACTTTAACAACTTTCCTAAAAATATATATGTATTATAAATAAAATATATAGCAGGCTGTTTAGGATATAAAAAAAAAAAACCTGTCTAAAAAGTACCTTGCAGTTTAGTTTTTAGTTTTATTTACTAATTAAGAAAAAAAAAATCAGCAACGTGAGAGAAATTCAGAAATACAAAAATTAAACTCATTCATTTGTTCATTCATTTTCCTTCGGCTTAGTCCCTTTATTCATCAGGGGTCGCCACAGCGGAATGAAGCACCAACTTATCCAGCATATGTTTTACACAGCGGATGCCCTTCCATCTGCAACCCTGTACTGGGAAACATCTCATTCTCTCAAATCTGAGTTTAAACCTAGTTTTTTTTTTTTTCTCAGAATAACAAGTTATATGATTGGAATTGTATGTTTGAGAGTCCAAAAAGCTAGACATAAATTCAAAATTCACCCAAAAAATTCTAAACTGTGACATATAAACTAGTAACTGCAAGAAAGTCAGACTTTTAAGAAAGTAAGTCACAAGTACATATTAAACTCCCATAAGAGCGTAGTGATAGTAGAGCGAGTGTCAAACCTGAGCCACTTCCTCAAAATCTTCATGCCGTTTCTGCAGAGCTCGAGCGCGATGCAGAGATTTGCCCACCCCAGTGTGTTTGCTGAGAAACGCCTCGCCATGATTCTCAATCCAGTCCAGAACCTACACACACACAGAAGAAAAAAAAATCATTCATTTCTGATACAGCAACAGAGCACTCCAGTCCTCCTTAAGGCAAGAATGTGTCCTGTCAGAAAGGTTTACAGTGACTCCCTTTAGGATTTGTGATTATTCGATCCCAGAATCTACCAAAAAAAAAAATGCAGTAAAATGTTGTTGTTTTTTTCAAAATTGCAGCAGATTTTTGTGGGACTGTATTAAGCCTCATTCACACCACGAGCGACTCGCAGCGGCAAAGCGACATGCGACCGTTCATTTCAACAGAGTTAGCAACTTCTGCCGACCTCCATCTACGCAAGCGACAGCGACCGTTGGTGACCAGGTGGGCATGTCGAGAGACGCGACAAAGTTGAGAATCCTTCAACTTTATGGAAATGAAGAGCAACTTTTTTTGAGTGACAGCCAATAGAAGCACCAGCAGAGTTCACGTGATCCTCTCTCAGCTTGCTCAGAGGCCGGTTGTATTCTCCGTGTTGTAGACCTACACAGACCTGCGTTTGCAGCAGATCGCGACCCAGAGCGACAGGCAGCTACAAAGTCGCTGCTAGTTTGAATGAGGCATTAGACACATCCTGTCACCAATTCACCCAAAGTCCGCTTTAAGTAGGAAGTGCAATAATTTGCTTGCTAAACATCTAGTTACTTCAACTATACAGTCGTGGCCAAAAGCTTTGAGAATGACATAAATATTTGAAATTGGAAAAGTTGCTGCTTAAGTTTTTATAATAGCAATTTGCATATACTCCAGAATGTTATGAAGAGTGATCAGATGAATTGCATAGTCCTTCTTTGCCATGAAAATGAACTTAATCCTGAAAAAAACATTCCACTGCATTTCATTGCTGTCATTAAAGGAGCTGCTGAGATCATTTCAGTAATCGTCTTGTTAACTCAGGTGAGAATGTTGACCAGCACAAGGCTGGAGATCATTATGTCAGGCTGATTGGGTTAGAATGGCAGACTTGACATGTTAAAAGGAGGGTGATGCTTGAAATCATTGTTCTTCCATTATTAACCATGGTGACCTGCAAAGAAACGCGTGCAGCTGTCATTGCATTGCATAAAAATGGCTTCTCAGGCAAGGATATTGTGGCTACTAAGATTGCACCTAAATCAACAATTTATAGGATCATCAAGAACTTTAAGGAAAGAGGTTCAATTCTTGTTAAGAAGGCTTCAGGGCGTCCAAGAAAGTCCAGCAAGCGCCAGGATTGTCTCCTAAAGAGGATTCAGCTGCGGGATCGGAGTACCACCAGTGCAGAGCTTGCTCAGGAATGGCAGCAGGCAGGTGTGAGCGCATCTGCACGCACAGTGAGGCGAAGACTTTTGGAAGATGGCCTGGTGTCAAGAAGGGCAGCAAAGAAGCCACTTCTCTCCAAAAAACACATCAGTTTCCGATTGTTTGGGGCATCTGGAAAAAGGCTTGTCCGGAGAAGAAAAGTTGAGCGCTACCATCAGTCCTGTGTCCTGCAAACAGTAAAGCATCCTGAGACCATTCATGTGTGGGGTTGCTTCTCATCCAAGGGAGTGGGCTCACTCACAATTTTTGCCCAAAAACACAGCCATAAATAAAGAATGGTACCAAAACACCCTCCAACAGCAACTTCTTCCAACAATCCAACAACAGTTTGGTGAAGAACAATGCATTTTCCAGCACGATGGAGCACCGTGCCATAAGGCAAAAGTGATATCTAAGTGGCTCAGAGACCAAAACGTTGAAATTTTTGGTCCATGGCCTGGAAACTCCCCAGATCTTAATCCCATTGAGAACTTGTGGTCAATCCTCAAGAGGCGGGTGGACAAACAAAAACCCACTAATTCTGACAAACTCCAAGAAGTGATTATGAAAGAATGGGTTGCTATCAGTCAGGATTTGGCCCAGAAGTTGATTGAGAGCATGCCCAGTCGAATTGCAGAGGTCCTGAAAAAGAAGGGCCAACACTGCAAATACTGACTCTTTGCATAAATGTCATGTAATTGTCGATAAAAGCCTTTGAAACGTATGAAGTGCTTGTAATAAATTGTATATTTCAGTACATCACAGAAACAACTGAAAAAAAGATCTAAAAGCAGTTTAGCAGCAAACTTTGTGAAAACTAATATTTGTGTCATTCTCAAAACTTTTGGCCACGACTGTACATGATCTGACAGTTTACACCACAAACCATCATTTTGTTTCACAAAGATTTCAATTTGAACTTTAACACAACAGTAAAGACTCTTCTGATATATTAAAATGGATACATCATACCATCATTTGAGAATACAGTAGAAAGAAAATCTAATTTTTAATTATAGGCTCAAACAACCTTAAAAATGTATTTATATAGCTGCACATGTACATTGATTATATTTTGTAGCAAACTACATAGATAAAATGCATATAAATATAACAGTCTCTCATTAATCTGACATTAGTAAGATGACTTAAAATGCTGATTGATCCAACAAACAAATACATCATATTGGATAAATACATTCTAGCATGATTTGTCTGATGCTAATGACTTTGGTAATGTAGAAGAAATTATATTTTGATCATTAAGAGTCTTTCATGTAATAAACATCATATAGTAGGCTTTATGTTTAGTACACTATAATGTATAACTGCAGGTTAACTATTTCTTTTATCTTTGCCATGACGACAGTATATAATATTTTACTAGATATTTTTCAAGACACTATTAAGCTTATATTCAGCTTAAAGTGTAATTTAAAGGCTTAACTAGGTTAAATAGGCAAGTTAGGGTAATTAGGCAAGGTATAATAATGGTTTGTTCTGTAGACAATAAAAAAAATATATTGTTTAAGGGGGCTAATAATATTGACCCTAAAATGGTTTTAAAAAATTTGAAAACTGCTTTTATTCTAGCCGAAATTAAACAAAGAGACTTTCTCCAGAAGAAAAAATATTATCGGAAAGGCTGTGAAAAATTCCTTGCTCTGTTAAACATAATTTGGGAAATATTTGAAAAAGATTTTTTTTTTTTTATATATATATATATATATATATAATGTATATATGTCCACCCTATACAAAACATATAAGATATAATTATTGGTAAATTTGAATTGAATTTTTCTCTAACTGTTTGTTTTATGTAAATTACTGAGTCCAATGGCTCTTAAGGTCAAAAAAGGAACAAAAATGTTATAGTATGTGAAGTCTGTCAATAATTAAACAGCAAAAACACAAGAAATGCCGCAAATCTTTAGAAAAGCAGCTGCAAAATACATCAGGTACTTAAATAAATGCAAGTCAAATGAAGGCAGGTGAGACTGCAGAGTCCAGGACTGAAACCATCATGCAGAAAACGTCATTCTGAGCCGGGCTCATTGCATCCTCAGCACCTGAACAGTGGTTTCCATGGCAACAGTTTCGATCATCCTCAGAACAAGCCGCTCTGCATCCTTTCGGTCGAGCACCTCGATGCAGAAAACCTCAGTCTCTGCACCAACACACTGAACACAATGTAGCAGAGGCTTATCCTTCACAACACACCACTATTTCTGTCCGTGTGCAGAATGCTGTGATCTAAGGGAACTTCAGCCTTTAATAAAATAAATAATTAAATAAAAACACACGTTAATAAAATAAATAAAATAAAAGTAAATGACAATGTAATGTAAAGTAAATAGAAACAGTATAGTATACCAGTAATTATTTCTTAAAAACAAGCAAATATATTATATATAAAATATTTATAGGACAAATAAATTTTTTTTGAAAAGATGTGTATATATATATATTTTTTTTTCCCTTTCTTTTTTAAATGTTTTACAAATTATGTTTAATAGAGCAAGGAATTTTTCACAGTATTTCCTGTAATAATAGAAAACTAAACTAAACTTCAAACAAGAGAAACAATTCGAACTGATCAATAATTATGTCTTATTATATGTATATATATTTATATGTATACATATATTTATATGTGTATATATATATATATACGTATATATGTGTATATATATATGTTATAGTATATATATATGTACATGTACCTCCCCTGCTGTCCAAAGCCACGCCTCCTGAAATCATGAACACGCACCATAAAGATGACAGTAGACAACCCACTAGATCATGTCATTCGCCAGTTAGAAAACTTTACAGTACTGTTTAATACTAAAATTCCAAATTATATCTAGCACGTTTTCAGTTGTGTAGCAAGCAAAACTTGTCATAATGTAAGGATCGCTGGTCTCACTCTCTCACGCGCTTTGTCCTAAAGCAACTACTGTATGCTTAGTGGTTGGCCAGCGGCGTGCAGGAATTACACTTATTACCAAGCCATAGTATCCATTTCAGAACGAATACTCAAAGTAGCATGGTAAATAATATAGGGAGCGCGTCACAGGTTGTCATTGTTCAAAAATGAACCAATGTGATGTGAATATAAAATCAACTTCACCTCAGTAAAGCAGGCTAGGCGGAATAGCGCTATTTACTTATGTTTTGTTGTTAAACTAAATAAAAATCTACATTATCGATGCTGTAAAAGGTCCCTTATGAAACTGAAAATAGTCAACATCAATCTTTCGCCGGAACATTTCTGTGCATATAACCCATTCAAAACAACAAAATCTACATAAGCTTAATCATTACTATTGGAATGTGAAGAGACTTTCAACCAGCACAACAAAAAATGTTTCACCTACTGCACCTTTAATATTAATGATTAATGTTTAAATAATGTAAATCTGTTAAATGAAAGTGTGTGTTCAATACAATACAGATTTTTTTTTGTAATATCAAAATTGGAATCAGGAATGATAAAATCTCACTGATATTAGACTATACTAATGACAACACAAAGGACATCGGCAGCTTTGAAAACACTTTAGTTATGCCTTTAGTTATTCATGCAGCCTCTACTTCCCTTCCTTTGTATCTCTTTCACATTCTCTCATCCGCTTGTATCATCTCAACGCTTTTGAAATCGTCCCCCAAAGGTATTATGACATGCCACGTGCAGCCACTCGCACCCACGTGGATCTAGGGGTATTTTTAGGTGAATGAGCATGTGTGTGTGTGTGTGTGTGTGTGTGTGTGTGTGTGTGTGTGTGTGT
>CAIGQV010016734.1:16047262-16078569 GCA_903798115.1 Danio jaintianensis
ATATATATATACACATACAGTCAAAAGTTTGGGGTCAGTTTTAGAAAAATATTAAATAAATGAAAGAAAAAAAACAACTATTGTTGCAATTTTGTAGTTTGTATTTTCCCCCAATATTTTGCATGAATTTAATTGTATTATCTTTCTATTTCTAAAGATGTTTGATGACTAAAATATTATTTTAATAAATAAATCTTTTAATAAATAAAATTTGTTCAAATGCAACAACATATATGACCTATATTCACAGAGAAATGGATAAAAATAATACTTTTCAAAATGGGGTGTACTCATTTATGCTGAGCACTGTATGTACAAAATATTACAGTACCCATCAATATTTTAAATTGGCTTCAATGTATACATCCAGTTATCTTTTTATGATTCTGTTACTTACATTTTCTGTTTATTTGCTTCTATTTGTCCATTTATAACACTGATGTGAGCCCAACCACTCACAAAAAGCATACAAAACATCAATTTTTCGATTAATGTATTTGCTGCTCATATTTTATTAGTCTGCTCTACCTAAAAAGCACTATTCTTTCTACAGCTGAATAGATGGACGACAAGAAAAAGGAAAACAAAAGTGTGTGTGAGAGCCGCGAGAGCGGAGGTGTGCGTCTCTATTGTGAATTCAAGGTAAACGTCCTATTGATCAGCTCCAGCTTTTCACAGACATACATCTGCATCAACACGCTGCCCATTAGTCCATTAGCCACAATGAGAATCATCCCAGGTATGAAGCGCATTTGCTTTATTTTCTGCCTTCTGCTCATACTTTGTTGTTCGGTAATTGTGAGAAATGTGGCGTGTCATGAGCAGTGGGCGAGATGAGAGCTCGCAGCCGTTCCTATGACAGATTCCTTGACCCTGCCCACCACAAACATCTCATCATGTGTTCAGCTCAACACTTGTGTGGACTTTATATGGACCAGCAGATGGCAGGGAGGAGAGCTTCTGATCCTCCCACTGCAAATCATGCACAGTTATCATCGCATTTGGATGGGAATAAAAATTGGTCAAATAAGGTAACAGTGGACTAAAGCACTAGCATATTAGCATTCTGAGCTGTTGGATAAAGATGTGGGAAAACAGCTATTTTCAAAATAATATATATATTTTTTGATCATTGCAGTTTGATTTGCCTCAAAGTGGAAGGGATTACAGATATATAAATATTTAGTTTAGTGTTGTCACAATACTGGAATCCGGTAGCAATCGATACTGAAAATTTAAAAATGTCCATTTCTCGCGAACATTTGAGTGCGTTCTTAAACATTGCTGATTTGCCAGTGTGTTCACGTGCTCAACAGAAATGACTGTGATTGGCCGTGAAGGTCATCGGTTCACCGAACTCACCACTGTTTACTGAGTGTAACCACAGATACAGGGACACTGGAGCGTTTTAAAGCTGCGAAGATCAGCTGGTTTGTCTATAAGCGGACATATGAGCAATCCGCTGATGAATCGCGGCTTTAAAACGCTCCAGTGTCCCTGTATCTGTGGTTACAGTCAGTAAACAGTGGTGAGTTCGGTGAACTGATGACCTTCACAGCCAATCCCAGTCATTTCTGTTGAGCACGTGAACACAATGGCAAATCAGCGCTGTTTAAGAACGCGCTCAACAGCGCTCAAATGTTATCAGGAAATGGACCTTTTCAAAAACTTCAGTATCGATTGATATCGAATTCCAGTATCGTGACAACCCTACAAAGGTTTTGGAACTAGGGGTGCACGATATTGGAAAAATCGGACATTGCGATATTTCTGCAATATTTATTGTGACATGAATACAATTTCACCAATGGAAACAATTTCCAATTTTTTTCCACAATCTGACTTGAACTTGGAGATAATTGATCATTTTAGATTGATTGGAGTGATTATGTCAGGGAGTGCATCAAATATGATCATTTACATGCAGATAAATACAATCGAGCAAAAGATACAAATGAAATGAACAGTGTTTTATGGCTTTCTGAGGAGTCTAACAGTCCTCAGGTACAGTAATTGAATAATCAGATGTAAAGTTTTTGCATCTAATATTCAAACATTACAAGCATAGATAAATACGACAGACCAATAAAAAAAGAAAATCAATAAACAGCTTCATAGTTTTCAGGGGAGTCAAAGAGTATTCAGGTGCAGAGATTGAATAGTCAAATGTAAAATAACACAGCATAGTCTTCATTGTATAAACAATCATATAATTCATCTATAATATAATATAATAATATTCATCAAAATCCGCAGCGACTCCACAAATCATATGTATTCTGAACTGCGGCTCCTGATAAACTATAATTCCAACTCAACATTGAACATCCTGCGATGTGACTATTGCAGATAAAACTATTCTTTATTTAAGTATAGTAGCATTTTTTTCAATAACAATCTGTTGTGACATCATAAAAAAACTACCTAATAAACGACGGCAGCTTTCTTCATTAAAGGTAGTTATTTGAACACCTACAGTATATTTATATTGATACTCTGCTACATGCACCAATACCTGGTGCCCTTATTTTTCCTTCACTATTTGGCATAGAATAGAGCAGACTTGATGTAGTGAATAATTCACTGTCATTCACATCACAGCACCGCACATTGATCTTCTTGGTGTTATGCACGGTTGCCGCGGAAACAAAAGATTTCTACGTCCAAGGACGTGACGTGAAGCTCAGAGCAGAACAAGATTTATTCTTTTTATTGATAATTACGATGGCTGCCACTGATGTCACCAGCGTCGCTGATCGGTCTTCATCAGATACCCGTGTAATCATGATTTATTCATAGAGATTTCAGATATTAATTATTATATAATCGAAAACATCATTCAACTGAATCACACTGGAAATTTCTGCAGCTGTGACATGAGCCATCACTTTTTGTTCCACATGTGTCGTCAAACCGAACACAAGCACATACACACACACACACACACACACACACACACACACACACACACAAAAGCTTTTCCTCCTATAAAAACAAACACAAGCTTTCCACTCTGACAGATCTGCGACCGAAAACAAAGTTGCACCAACACCTTGCAATCGAGCCGCTTCAGTATAAAACAACTGCAGAAAAACATGCCAAAAAAGCATTTCTGCTGCATCCACATTTACATTCATCCTGTCAACCCACACACACAGAGAGAGAGAGAGAGAGAGAGACAGAACATCAACACCCACACACTCCCACTCGACCCACTCTTCACTCGCTCACACCAACACAGATCGCATGTCACAGACAAACGCGCAGATGATTAATTATTAAGATGAAAAAGAAAATGCAGCAGCGAGGCCATTTTACTGGACGTTTCAGAGGAATAATCTGCTGTTTTACAAAACGTGTAACGCTGCACAAAAATGAAGGATCAAGTCATGGTTTATTTGAGGGAAACACTAAACTAAAATTGCTTTTTTAAATTTATATATGAGTGTTTTAATATATAGTTGACTAAAGAAACTGTGGCTCTGTCATTAAATACGTTCAATTACTACTATAATTACCATCTCAGCTAATGATGTAAACGTATAGGGGGGTCGTATACTGTAGAAATGAGTTACTACAGATCGCAAAATATTCAATTCAACTGCTATTTCTTTTTATATACAGCTACAAATAAATTTGAGAGATTGCTTGAAAGTTCTTCGGATTCTCAAATACTGTTTCTGTGTTGGAGTAAAGCCATTTTTGTTTTATTCTGTCAAAAAAAGAAGAAAAAAAGAAGAAACGTTTTCATTTTAGTATAAAATGACAATTGGTCAGAATGAAAATAGATAGTTTTCATTCATTTTTAGCACACACAACTGCAATTGTTTAACTTGAATAGAAGTCAAAAAGTTGGTGGAATAACAATGACATTTCTTTTGTTGACTATTTGCAGGATTCATACACATTTTTACTACTAAAATTCCATGACTTTTCCAAGACTTTTCCAGAACTTTCAAGTACATTTTCATGACGGAATGTTTCATGTAATGTCTACATATACATGGTAAATAATAAGAAAAACAATGACGTTCAAATTTATTACAGTATATCATAGAACACGCAGCAATCTATTTTGTCTAATTTGTTTTTATATCTATGTAAAATTGATTTTGATAATCCTTACACAGTACTAACAATGTGAGAGCACGTTTTTGGCCAAGGACAGAAAAGAAGTAAAGACAACTAACCTATATTCAAGTTAGGGATGCACAATATATCGTTTCAGCATCGATATCGCAATGTGTGCATCCGCAATAGTCACATCACAGGAATGCAATGTTTAATCATAATGGAGTAAAAGTTTATCATCTGCATGCATTTTTAAAGAGATAGTTCACCCAAAAATTACTTGCCATTTTCATTACACGCTTCACTTGTTTCAATACTATTCGAGTTATTCAATTATATTCTTTTTGTGTTCTCATAAATGTTTGAAACAAGTGAAGTATGAGTAAATAATAAGTACATTTTAATCTTTGAATAAACTGTCCCTTTAAGGCCTGTGACTGTGTGAACATTTCAATATTTCAAATGTTAAAACATCCGGCCACAAGAAATTTTTTGTAACTTTAATAAAGATTAAATAATATACAATGAAGACTATGCAGGGTTGATTATTCAATAGCTGTACCTGAATAGTGAATACCTGAAAACTATAATTCACTTTTATCTTTACTATATTTTATTTATCTATGCTTGTAATTTACTTGCTATATATTATTCGAGAGTCACTCCCCTACAAAATCCCCCCAATCAATCCAAATAAACCTGTTAAATCATCTGGTGAAATTGTATTCACATCACAATATTTATTACAGAAATACAAAATATCGTAATGTCAGATTTTTCCAATATCGCACAGCCCTAAAATATATAGATATTTGTTAAACTAATTTCCATGACTTTTCCAAAACTTTGTGGGCTTTTCTGTTTTTCCAAAACTTTTCCAGGCCTGGAAAATGCCATGTCAAAATTCCATGACTTTTCCAGGTTTTCCATGACCGTATGAACCCTGAATTTGTCATAGGGCTGCACGATATTGGAAAAATCTAACACTGCGATTATTTGTATTTTGCGATTATATATTGAGATATGAATACACCAGATGACTTAATATCTCTATTTGGAAAGAATTTATAATGTTAGATCGACTGGGATGATTCTGCAGTGGGAGTGCATCTCCATAAAATCTAATAAACAATCTATAAACTTTTTGGGGTCCCCCGACACATTTTCGATGTGGTCTGTGCTATTTGCAGTGCATTTCTGTATTTGCATGTGTTGTGAGTATTTTCATGCATAATAATCTATAAATACAATCAAGAAAAAGATACAATTGAAATACAGTGTTTTATCGTTTCCCGAGTCTAACAGTATTCAAGTACAGTAACTGAATGATAAAAATAAAAGCAATTCAATAAAAGTAATAATAGTCAATTTCTTATACCTGAATGTTTTTAAAATCATTATACAATCACAGGCTTCAAAAACACATGCAAATGATAAATTATAATACAAACTCAACATTGCATATACCTGCGATGTGACTATGGCACATGTTCACATTGCGATATTGATGCTGAAACGATATATTGTGCAGCCCTAATTTGTCATTTTCTGAAAAAAAATTTTTATTAATTAAAATGTTATCAGATCTTTATTTAATAAAACAAATACTAACATATTACTCAAAGGCATACTTGGTGTATAAAGAAAAAAAAAACTTTTACATTATCGTCTAAATCTAAACCCCTATACAAGTTTCACTGGTGCAATAACCAGTAGTGAAGATAAAAGAATAACGTTGTTTGAACCGAGTAGTTCTGTGAAAAAAGTGGAAAACAGCATGTATTGTTTTCATTTTGCTGATAAAATTGTCCAAATTTGAAAGACAAGACAAGGTTTTTACTAACAATCATAGACTAAAAGATTAATCCTGATTCACTAAAACATGTGCATAAAAGATGTATAAAACACAAAAAAATACAGATTAAGTTTCAAATGTGCAGTGGTTAAAACAACTCTGTATTTGTTTAGTACATATGCATACGTCACCAAAAAAACCTGCAATGAAAACCTGTGATACAAGTACATTGACAGCTGCACCCCTCGACAAAAACACATTCACATACAAAAGACTCCATTTTAACAATGCTAATAAACACCAACTGAATGGCATTACAAAAAAACATTACAAAAAAAAAAGTCAATTTCTTGCGATGTATATATTCATTGACTAGCGACGGGTCTTACGTTGTGTCCTAACCATCTTTCCAATGTTAAAAGGAGTTTTAGTCCTAACCATCTGTGACGCACAATGTTTCTATTTAAGAAATGCTTTCCATTTCCACAACGTCGCGCCAGAACAACAGCATACTACTATGACACTGATCGCCTCAGGTGCTGATTATATGCTTTATTCAGTGTTAAATGCTGCCAATGTGAGTTCATATACCATTTTATTTTATTGCCATACTACTGAAAGCAGCAGCAGATAGTTCACCTCAGATCTTGAAAATAAACTAACTAGCAAACTGTTTAAAAATGAAAGTCAGTGCAAACCAGCAACATCAGTCACTCAGTAGCCTATTAACAATGTTAAAGCTGATTAAAAGCCTTTACTATTTTGTTATGAGTGCAGTGGCTTGTATTTAGATGTTCTGCGTCGCTGTTGGCACAGACAGCCAAATTGCGTGTTGTTAGGACACAGTGATAAAGCATCAACATCCAGCCGCACCTCCCAAAACAACCCTACAAGCAAGCGACGCTCTCCTTCATTAAAAGTCAACATCACTGTATAAAAAAACGCTAATAAACACCAACTAAATGGCACAAACTATAGCTTCCAATGCTGGAAACATTACAAATAATTGTCAATTTCTTGCAATGTATATATTCATTTACTAGTGAGCCCTAACAAGATGTGAAGCAGCATCGCCACAAGCAATAAAAGCTATCGTTTCCATGTTAAAAGGAGTTTTTGTCTTAACCATCTGCGACGGCAATGTGTTACATTTCTATTTTAAAGATGCTTTCCATTTCCGCAACGTCGCACCAGAACAACAGCATATACTACTATGACACTGATCGCCTCAGGTACTGATTATGTGCTCTATTGAGTGTTAAATGCTACCAATGTAAGTTTAAATATCATGTTACAGGATACTTATTGCTATACTACTGAAAGCAGCAGCAGATAATTCACCTAAGATCTTGAAAATATAATAACAAGCGGACAGTTTGAAAATGAAACTTAGAACAAACCAACAACATCAGTCACTCAGTAGCCTACTAATAATGTTAAAGAGGTTTAATATGTATTAATTCAATTAAAAGCTTTTATCATTTCGTTATGAGTGCAGTGGCTGGTATTTAAATGTTTTGCGTCTTTTTGGCACAGACAGCCAAAATTGCGTGTTGTTAGGACATTGTTTTAAAGCATCAACATCCAGCCGCGCCTCCCAAAACAACCCTACAAGCAAGCGACGCTCTCCTTCATCACAAGTCAACATTTACTGTATAAAAAAACGCTAATAAACACCAAGAATGGCACCAACTATAGCATCCAGTGCTGAAAACATTACAAAAACAGTAAATTTCTTGCAATGTATATATTCATTTACTAGCGAGTCCTAACAAGATGTGACGCAGAATCGCGACAAGCAATAAAAGCTATCTTTTCCATGTTAAAAGGAGTTTTTGTCTCAACCATCTGCGATGGCAATCTGTTAAATTTCTATTTTAAAAATGCTTTCCATTTCCACGGCATCGCACCAGAACAACAGCATATACTACTATGACAAAGATCGCCACAGGTACTGATTATGTGCTGTATTCAGTGTTAAATGCTGCCAATGTGAGTTTAAATACCATTTAACGTAACATATATTGCCATACTACTGAAAGCAGCAGCAGATAATTCACCTCACCTCTCACCTCACCTCATTCACCTCACCTCTTGAAAATAAAATAACTAGCAGAGTGTTTGAAAATTAAAGTCACTCAGTAGCCTATTAATAATGTTAAAGAGGTTTAATATGTATTAATTCAATTAAAAGCCTTTACCATTTCGTTAGGAGTGCAGTGGCTGGTATTTAAATGTTTTGCGTCGCTTTTGGCGCATACAGCCAAATTGTGTGTTGTTAAGACACGATGGTAAAGCAACAACATCGAGCCACGCCTCCCAAAACAGCCCTACAAGCAAGCGACGCTCTCCTTCATTGAAAGCCACCATCGAACGGTTGCGTACCTCAAACTCAAACTTGGAGCTGCCGAAATTGGTCCTCTGTTTCTGCCAGAAGTTGTCTGGTTTGATGATGAGGGCGATGTGGATGCAGCAGGGGAACGACTCCTGGAGGATCTTCAGCAGAGGCTTGATGGAATCCCATTTGGAGCCACGCATGTCCACGATGACCGTGAAGCCATGTTTGCAGACATCCTCGCTAGATGATGGAGAAAATAAATATATATATATGAGTTTAATCCTCAACACATTGCATAAACTGCAACCTTAGATAAGAAACAAACACAACTGCAACTGCAGGAACTATAAATAAACAACAGAGGGAAAAAAATAATAATTTGACCAATCAAAACGATCAATGCGCACACAATTGAAAAAGCAGAGATTGATTTGCAAAGTTTACCCATGAAGCCCAGCTGCAAAAAAATATCTATCAAAATGAGCACGCAACCTGCTTTCAGACAGATGATGGCCTTCGGCATCCAATACTGTCAGGTTTCAATCAGTCCTCACGACGTGAACGGACCACAATCTTAAATCCAGAGCGCGTCTCGTGCAGCTGTCAATCAAACATCTGGCTGAGCGATTTGACTAGAGAAAGTCTAACGGAGGAGCTGCCGCTGATGAAGAGCTGGAGACCAACACACACAGCCTTGTGCAACTGCGACACGGATTCACACTCTCTCTCTTTTTCTCCCTCCCTCCCTCTCTCTCTTACTCGCTCACTCGCCTTCCCAACACACATGCATGCTCTCCATCTCTAAAGATGCACCCCTTATCTCTCTCCCCATCTGTATCTCTGTATCTCTCTCTGTGTATCTCTCCATCTGTATCTCTGTATCTCTCTCTCTCTCTCTCTCTCCATCTCTTCCTCTGTATCTCTACATTTACATTTAGTCAATTATATCAGTAGGAAAAGCATGGTTGAAAAAAGTCATGTCAAAGTTGTTGAGTGTTGCGTTAACATTAATAAAATCAAGGGGGTGACACGGTGGGTCAGTGGTTAGCACTGTCGCCTCACAGCAAGAAGGTCACTGGTTCGAGTCCCGGCTGTGTCAGTTGCCATTTCTGTGTGGAGTTTGCATGTTCTCCCCGTGTTGCCGTGGGTTTCCTCCGGGTGCTCTGGTTTCCCCCACAGTCCAAAGACATGATCTATAGGTGAATAGGGTAAGCTAAATTGGCCGTAGTGTATGTGTCTGAATGAGTGTGTATGGGTGTTTCCCAGTACTGGGTTGCAGCTGGAAGGGCATCCGCTGTGTAAAACATATGCTGGATAAGTTGGCGGTTTATTCCGCTGTGGCGACCCCTGATGAATAAAGGGACTAAGCCGAAGGAAAACAAATTAATGAATGAAAATTAAGGGTGTTGCTCAGCTCAAGTTGCTTTATTGGCATGGCATTTTGTACAGAATTGCCAAAGCCTTTTAGATATGTATAAAACATGTCATATATTAACATCAAATGAATAAAATATACAGTAAATAAAAAATAAATTAAAGGAAAAAAAGAATATAAACAGATAACAACCACTAATAATTATAATACTTAATAACAAGAATAAAAAAAGTGTAATTAAGTGCAATTATTTAAATAAGGTTAACGCATTTAGGTGATTAACCATTTCTTAAACAATGAATACAATTGTAAAGACATTATATAATACATATATACATAGAGAACAGATTTTAAAAAATGAATTTTGATAAATACACAAATAAGAAAGAGAAAAAATACTAATATGAGTAAAAAGATTTTGAAAGGCAATACTATATAATTATTAAAATATAACAAAATAAAATACAGTTGCAATCAGAATTATTAAACCCCCTTTGAATTGTTTTTTCTTTTTCAAATATTTCCCAAATGATGTTTAACAGAGCAAGGACATTTTCACAGTATGTCTGATAATGTTTTTTCTTCTGGAGAAAGTCTTATTTGTTTTATTTCGGCTAGAATTAAAGCCGTTTTTAATTTTTTAAAAAGCATTTTAAGGTCAAAATTATTAGCCCCCTTAAGCTATATATTTTTTCGATAGTCTACAGAACAAACCATTGTCATACAATAACTTGCCTAATTACCCTATCCTGCATAGTTAACCTAATTAACCTAGTTAAGCCTTTAAATGCCACTTTAAGCTGTATAGAAGTGTCTTGAAAAATATCTAGTAAAATATTATATACTGTAATCATGGCAAAGATAAAAGAAATCAGTCATTAGAAATGAGTTATTAAAACTATTATGTTTAGAAATGTGTTGAAAAAAATCTTCTCTCCGTTAAACAGAAATTGGGGAAAAAAATAAACAGGGGGGCTAATAATTCAGGGGGTTTAATAATTCTGATTGCAACTGTACAATACACAAGTGTACATTCATTCAGATGGTTTGTAATAATGTTTCTTACTAGTTTTCTCTCATGCTACTCTATCTCTAGCATTTCTCTCTCAATTCAATTCAAAATGGCATGACTGTACAAAATACAATATTGCCAAAGCTTAAAATATATGTGGAGAAATACAATAACAATAAAAAGATCTAAATAAAAGAAAAGAAACAAAATATCATAATTTAAACTTAAATAAGCAATATTTTATTAGTTTTGTTTATTTACTTATACTTTTTATAATTTTTTTATGATTTTATTTATTTAAATTTATTTATATGTATTTATTTTTGTTTTTTATTCATATTTATTTTTATTTTTTTATTTATTTGTATTTGTTTATTTATTTTTATTTATTTAATTTATTTATTAGTATTTGTATATTTATTTTTATTTGTTTATTTTTATTTTATTTTATTTTATGAATAGTTTACCACAGAGCAAATAATTGTTAATTTTGCAATAAAAGTGGCGTTCCCTTTTCCGAAGTAAATTAAAGACCATATACAGTTATAAGAACGTGAACATTTCTCTCCATCTCCCTCTCAACATCTCTCTGTGGGGATTTGCTCTGTAGCTCTTCTTCTGTGGTGGTTTGTCTGTGTGTGGGTGCAGGGGACAGAGTTTGAGGATGATGATGAGGAGGAGGAAGAGTGGTTGGCAGGGGCTGAACTGCGGCAGGTTCTCCATCGTGCCCACGCTGCCTTTCCCACCAACCACTCTTTCCATCGCGCCCTCCTGTCTTTCTCTCATATTCACATCTTCATTTCTCTTTCCCTCCCTCACAGCGACTCATTGCAGTACTGCTAGCCGTGCATTATGCTGTATTAAATGTGTCAAACATGATGATAAAACATGCTGCTGTTTGCTCTCTTTGGAGAAGCAAAACTGCTGTATGGATGTTTCTTCAAAAAGCTGCGTTATCAGTCTGGGAATTATTTTTATTTTATATTATATTATATTATATTATATTATTTTACATATTTTATTTTTTTATTTTAATTATTCATTAAAGAAAATGTATTTTATTTTATAATTAATTTTATTATTTTTTTATTTCATATTTTATATATCATTTTATTTTAAATATTTATTTTATTTTTATTTTATATTATTTTAATTATTTATTGATTTAAATTTTATTTTTTATTTTTTTATTTTATAATTTATTTATTCATTCATTTATTCAATCATTCATTAAAATTTTATTGTTTATTATTTTGTTTCATTTTATTTGTTATTTTATTTTATTTTAGTTTTTTATTTTGTATTTTATTCATTCATTCAATTTAAAATAAATAAATTTTATTATTATTTTTTTTATTATCTTTTTTTTTTATTATTATTTTAATTTATGAATGAATAGTTCATCACAGAGCAAATAATTGTTAATTTTGTACTTTTGGCATTAACCTTTCTGAAATAAATTACAGACCCTATACAGTATATCTTCATTTGCACATTTAAAATTGCAAATGATTAAAAAAAAAACAATGCTGACATTATCTTTTCTTCATGTTTTGATATACATATAGATATACAGATATACATATAGACTTTGATATACATAAACACTCAATTGTATCTCAAGCATATTAATGCAGTTTTGATAAACCATTTAAATACTTTTGATAAATTTATTATTAATTTAATTGTAAAATAACAATAAAAATATAAGTCTTTGAAGATGGATGAATTATTAATAATAACAAAAAATTATTGAAATAGTTATTTTAGATTTAGTTATTTTAAGCTAATTAAATTAAAGAAATATGCATTATAATAAATTTTTAATATAATAAAATACAAGATACAACAAATAAAGTAATTAATAATTATATATTAATAGTTATCTTCATAGATTAAAAAAATTATTAAAAATATTACAATTATTAAAAAGAAAAATAATAAATGACTGTAATAATATATAAATAGTACTACAATAACACTGAAACTGTTAACATGCTTTATAAAAGAATCTAATACGGGTCACAATTATTGTCAGTGGTGAAAATAATCACCAAAAATTCACAATAAATACTTAAATAATTTGTGTTATCTTAAAAACACAATACTTTATTTTATTTGATTCTATTTTTGTCTTATCCTTTCTTGAAAAATTCGCATTATGTTGTGTCTGGCGTTTTGTGTATTGTAAAACGGCCTTTGTACACTTTCTGTTCTAGTTAATATTATTGTTTATTTCCTTTTGCTAAAGCAACAACCAAAAAAATAATAAATTATTAAAAAATAAATAATAATAAAAAAATAAAAAAATAAACATATATACAGTACATATACATACAGCATATATTTATATATATATTATATACATGTATAATCAAAAAATAAAAATAAACAAACATGTATATATACATTAGGGCTGCACAATACTGGAAAAAAACTTACATTGTGATTTTTTTTACTTTCTGTGATTTATATTGCGATATTTCACAAGATAATTAATCAACTTAATTTGAGATTGACTGGGATGATTTTGTAGGGGAGAGCATTCGCATAAAATATAATAAACTACAAGCAGAGATAAAGTAGAGCAAATACACAAATGAAGAAGTCTAAAACTATACAGGTACAGAAATAAAGGAATCAAATGTACAATAAAGCTGTATATTCTTCATTGTGCAAATAATTAAGTACAATTAATCTTTGTTAAAGCTACAAACTTAATAGTTCATTTGTTTTAAAAATGCTTTAAACTCGCTTGAAATGTTTACAGAGGCCTTAAAATCACAATTGGTAAACTTTTACTTTTTAGTTTATGTTAAACTGAAATGACTCCAAAATTATCATGTGTTCTGAACGGCTGTACCTGATCAACTACAATCCTGACTCCACATTGCACGTCATGCGATGTGACTACTGCGGATTCACACATTGCGATATCGATGCTGAAATGATGTATTGTGCAGCCCTAATACACATACAGTATATATATATATATATATATCTGGGACAACAGTAAAAATAAAACCTACAGAAAAGGGACAAGATAAAAAGCTTTAATGTGACCTTCACGTAAGAAAAAAAGCGTATCTATAAAATGTTATAAAAGAAAATCAACCTCTTAAAAGTGTCTATAAGTTGAAGAAACAGAGAGGAAGGTCACAGTGTGCTCTCTGAAACTGCGCTATTACCAGAGTTACGACCTTCATGCTTCAACTAATGGACGCTAAAAGCAAACATGTTTACAGAGAATGGCTGCTTAAGGAAGCCGTTTAGATGACATGAACTGAAATGTGGTCTTGGCCTGCCTGGTATGGTTTTATCGGCACCAACAGAAGATGGCATGTGAAGAGACACAGCATCCGCTAGTTCACAGGTGAATTACAGATCAATGCGCCAACACAAAACATCCCAGCAGGAAAACTGGCACAATCCACCACATCCAATCCATTTACTTGTATTCTTTTATTTAACTTCTGAGTTTGGAAACATAGCGATGGGAAAAAAGCGGCCAATAAAAAGCGCAGCAGGTGCATTCTGGGATGTTTTTCAAGCATAGTGAAAGAGCTAGAGTTAATACCTTGGGATGCCGGCGAGGTAGGCGATGAGTCTGCGGAGATCCTCGTGTCGTATTCGGTCATGGTTGGTTCGTGATGGGAATGTTAAAACCGGACCGCCGCGCTTGTCTCTGCCCCCTGGAGAAAGAAAACACCAACGATCAGAACTACAGTCGTGGCCAAAAGTTTTGAGAATGACACAAATATTCGTTTTCACAAAGTTTGCTGCTAAACTGCTTTTAGATCTTTGTTTCAGTTGTTTCTGTGATGTACTGAAATATAATTACAAGCACTTCATACGTTTCAAAGGCTTTTATCGACAATTACATGACATTTATGCAAAGAGTCAGTATTTGCAGTGTTGACCCTTATAGGACCTCTGCAATTCGACTGGGCATGCTCTCAATCAACTTCTGGGCCAAATCCTGACTGATAGCAACCCATTCTTTCATAATCAATTCTTGGAGTTTGTCAGAATTAGTGGGTTTTTGTTTGTCCACCCGCCTCTTGAGGATTGACCACAAATTCTCAATGGGATTAGGATCTGGGGAGTTTTTAGGCCATGGACCAAAATTTCAACGTTTTTGTCCCCGAGCCACTTAGATATCACTTTTGCCTTATGGCACGGTGCTCCATCGTGCTGGAAAATGCATTGTTCTTCACCAAACTGTTGTTGGATTGTTGGAAGAAGTTGCTGTTGGGGGGTGTTTTGGTACCATTCTTTATTCATGGTTGTGTTTTTGGGCAAAATTGTGAGTGAGCCCACTCCCTTGGATGAGAAGCAACCCCACACATGAATGGTATCAGGATGCTTTACTGTTGGCATGACACAGGACTGATGGTAGCGCTCACCCTTTCTTCTCCGGACAAGCCTTTTTCCAGATGCCCCAAACAATCGGAAAAGGGCTTCATCTGAGAATATGACTTTGCCCAGTCCTCAGCAGTCCATTCGCCATACTTTTTGCAGAAGATCAATCTGTCCCTGATTTTTTTTTTGGAGAAAAGTGGCTTCTTTGCTGCCCTTCTTGACACCAGGCCATCTTCCAAAAGTCTTCGCCTCACTGTGCGTGCAGATTCGCTCACACCTGCCTGCTGCCATTCCTGAGCAAGCTCTGCACTTGTGGCACTCCGATCCCGCAGCTGAATCCTCTTTAGGAGACGATCCTGGCGCTTGCTGGACTTTCTTGGACGCCCTGAAGCCTTCTTAACAAGAATTGAAGCTCTTTCCTTGAAGTTCTGGATGATCCTATAAATTGTTGATTTAGGTGCAATCTTAGTAGCTACAATATCCTTGCCTGTGAAGCCATTTTTATGCAACGCAATGATGGCTGCACGCGTTTCTTTGCAGGTCACCATGGTTAACAATGACAGAACAATGATTTCAAGCATCACCCTCCTTTTAACATGTCAAGTCTGCCATTCTAACCCAATCAGCCTGACGTAATGATCTCCAGCCTTGTGCTCGTCAACATTCTCACCTGAGTTAACAAGACGATTACTGAAATTATCTCAGCAGGTCCTTTAATGACAGCAATGAAATGCAGTGGAAAGTTTTTTTCAGGATTAAGTTAATTTTCATGGCAAAGAAGGATGCAATTCATCTGATCACTCTTCATAACATTCTGGAGTTTATGCAAATTGCTATTATAAAAACTTAAGCAGCAACTTTTCCAATTTCAAATATTTATGTCATTCTCAAAGCTTTTGGCCACGACTGTATAAAAGGAGACAACAATAACACTTTATTTTAAAGCACAATTTTCACTATTAACAAACTATTAACTAAGACTTTTAGCTTAATAAACTCCCAAATTTACTGTTTATGAATAGTTATTAGAGTAGTGTTTGGGTTTAGTTATTGGGATGTAGAATAAAATCATGCAGAATATGTACATTATAAGTTAGAGATCTTGAAAAGCCTCTCTGGAAGTATGCTCAGGCATTCTGTTTGAATGAGGAAACATCAAATTCTCCAAAACTGTTTGCCAAGTGTAAGATTAAATTTCATATTAGAAATCACCAATAAAATTAAACAACGACTGTGACTTTAGTTTGATTTCTAAACGTTCGAATCACACAACATCTGCAGAAACTCACGTCTAGTCTTCCCCTACCCCAGAGAATCATCAGTCTATAGCGATTGAGTCCTCTACTAGTAGGCTGAGCTTCATTCGCCATATTGACTGTTACACTTCTCCCCATTTAAAACTATACGAGTAACACGTCTTGTGTATTCTATAGTCTTTGGGTATATCCAGGAGGTTGTTATCGCAGAATAAAGCCTGACAAGTTTATCAGCAGCCCAAAGCGAAGCGGAGCACTGTTCTAAAAGACTGAAAGACTTTTTTCTGCATCCTGAATGTACTTTATCCCGCTTCTTACACAGCTACTTGCCACAAAACATAAAAATTATACAAAACATTGTTCTGAGACATAATAGTTTATTAATTCTTTAATTATACGCAAAGCTGACCAAAAAAAACAAACAGCTGATGGAGTATACACTAACCTGCGTATTATTCAGCCACAAGATGGCGACAAACAGTGAAAAATGCAAAGCTGACTGAAATGAATTTCGTATTAAGAAAACGTATTATCCTATTCATTCACAAGATGGTCCCAAACAGTCAAAAACAGTTAAAAAGAAACTTGGCATGACAGACAAGCCGATACATATGAATGTGGATGCAAGTATATGGATTTAATTGACGGTTAATGTGATCTGAAGTTCCCGGATAAGCCTGTGTTATTCAGCGATTGTTATCTCAGAATTACATACCATAGAATGTCGCAACTGACCAATCAGAATAGAGAATTCCAGACAGCCGTGTAATAAGAACTAATAATTAGTTAATATCTTAATAATAGGCAGGTAATAAGCCACTAGTTAATAGTGAAAATTGGTATTTAACCTAAAGTGATACCACAATAACTGAAAACAATAAAGTAAACAATCATTAGGATTTAGCAGTGCAAACTGTAGCAAACCATTTTTTTTTTTTCAAGTGAAGCATTATAAAAACATTGACATTGTTCTTGAGGTCTCCTACAACACATTTATCGATCTAACGGCAAAAAACATTTATTTTTTTTTTATTTTTTTTTATAATATCCATTGCAGCACAACCTCTTTTTTCATTGTCTTAAATGATTCGTTCAAAAATCCAGAGGAGAAATGGTCTTGCCCAACTGAGCCTGGTTTCTCTCGAGGTTTTGTTTCCTTAACTTTCGTCAATTGGTGAAGTTTGTTCCTCGCCACTGTCGCCACTGGCTTGCTTGGTTTGGGACTTGTGGAGCTGCGCATTGATGGATTTGCTCTTCAGTGTTTGGACTTTCAGCAGTGAAAATTAAACCACACTGAACTGAACTAATCAGAACTCAACTCTGAAATCTGGACTGAAACGGTTTCAATTTACTTGAATTGATACCGCTGACTCTGCTCTGATTGGTCAAATGTCACAGTCTGTTGTGGCTGGCCGACCAATTAGGAAGTGGTAGAAACCAAATAGTTGGGATGCACTAAAATGAAAGTTCTGGGACAAAACCAAAAAAGGCATCTAGATGTTACATATTTCATACTGCAATCGAAATAGTCTCTGCTTTTAAAAAATAATTCTTATTTCCTTATATCTCACACAAAAGTAATAATAATTACTCATAATTACTGTGAAAAGTGCAAAAGTTACTGTGAAAGTGAAAGTTACTGTGAAGTGCAAAAATTACTGTGAAAAGTGTAAACTCTAAGTGAAAAGTCAAAAGCTGTGCATCTGATAAATCAGTATTTACAGAGCTTTTGGTATTTAATGTCTTCATTAAACTATACCAGAGCAGATGCCATGCAAAAACAACATATGGCCTGAACAAAAACTGGTCTAAAAGGGCAGGAAGGGCAGTCCGTTCAACATGTCGAACACAGCCTCACTTTTGGGCCAATTATTAGAGTCTATAGACGATATAGATAAAATACTGATGCTGTGAAGTGCAGAAAAATTCATAATCTACTTGTTGACATTATTAGAAGGTCAATAATTACTGCAATATTCTCATTACCATTAAATCAAGTCCATGTTCTTCAGTGCAGTGCTTTCAGTGACATCTTAATGATGAATTCAATGCAGAGATGATTACAGATCAGACTCTTTTACATGACTTATCATAAGTTACCGTCTCTGTAAAGTGGTGTGAATGACTCAGCTTCTTTTCACTTTTCAAGTGGTGAAACACTTCAAATAAGTGCCTCTGAAAATCTTCCGTTTGCAAGCATGCTGAGGAATAAACTGTATGGAGCGAACTTTTCGATCAGGGATTTAGATTAGTTTTTAAACTAGTTTTTTTACCCAATTGTGCTGGTTGACTGCTGCATTATGAGACGTGTATGATAGTTACTCATCTGTATGGAGACGCAGCCTATGTTTCTGAGTCATTTCAGAGCTCGTCTGTCAGTGGTACGAGTAAAAGAGCCAAAACAGAAGTTCAGAGGATGAGTGAGGACGACACTTTTTTTATTTTTTATTTTTTTCAGTCTAAGGCCACAGTCAGGCCTGTGACGGTGACACACCAACTAAAAATATTCTGTTACAGCAATATCCTGTAAAAGTTATTTTGGGTCAATGCGAATCAAGAGTAAGAAACACTTTTTCCTTAGCAACTAAATGAAGTACTAAAATTATATATATAAAAAAAAAACAAATGAAAATAATAAAGGTCCCATGAAGTGCTTTGAAGTGCATTTCTTGACGTAATTTCAACTGGAACATTAAGAAAGAGCGGGATGTATGGTAGCTCCTCCCCTTTATAAAAAAAAGCCAATAGCGTTTCGTTTTTATCACCGCTCTGCCAGTAAGACCCAAATGAAAAGCCAATAAGAAGAAGGGGGCGGGGCATGTCAGATACTAGAAAGCATTTGATTGGTCAGAAGATTTGAAAAGATTGTGATGTCAAAAAACCATTGATCCATTTAGGTGGAAGTGACAAACTGCAAGCTTTATATCTTCTAAATGCCAATTTTGGGCATGCTAGCTTATAGATATCCATAAAGGTTGGTTTATACTTCTGCATCCAGTGATCGGCGTGACCCACGGCGCGTGCCTTGTGCGTAGTCGTGCATTTATACTACTGCGTGCTGTTTGTGTTGCTCTGGAATAACACTTCAGAAACGCTAGCTGGCAGTAGGTTTTTATGTTCCTCTGTGTCGAGTTTCTTCACAGGTGTTTTGTTTTTTCTGAACGCTACCTTAATGTACAAGTAGCTCAGACTCGCTCATTCAGAGGCGGGAACCGGCGGACGTGCAACAACTTTAATCATAAGGTAAACACAAAACAAAAGTTTCCATCAAGAGCTCCTTCACGGGACTCGACACTTATAAACACTCACTCCAACGGGTTCGCAGCTCTCAGCACCGGCCACACTCATCACCACTACTAAGCTGACCAATTACAGAGCTTGTGATACACGTTGTTGCGATGTGTAGTTACATTTTTTGAGAGGTGCACCTCAGCCACGGCGAGGGCTATGCGACTGCGCGAAGGCTGCACTGGACCATACACGTGCGCTTGACGCAGAAGTATAAACCAGCCTTAAAACTAACATACTGATAATAACATCTACAAAAATGATTTCACAGGATCTTTAAAAGGTGAATTAAAACTGAAGTGATAAAAGCCCATAAGGGTTCTTTCTTTAGATCATTTCCTGACCTGTATTTTTATATATAATAAAACGTATATAAAAATGTGATGATTGCTGTGATATTTCGCACAGCTGCATCTTTATAAACTCCAATGTGACCTTATATATCACAATGCATTTATATTTCTGACTTTACACTTCTTCACACAATAATCTTGTTTAATCTGAGATGGAAAGCAGCTTGGACTATTTTGTTTACATGTAATGAGTATTTGTTATTAAACTACTATAAAATGCCTTTCTTTTCTTGCTATTCTGAACACAAAGCATCAAAAACAAACAATGTTCTTAGCCATTTGTGCAGTTCTTTCTTCTGAGAAAATGTCACGAGCACTAGACCATATACAAAGACATTTCTGAATGAAAACATGTGGTTATACCAATAAACACACCTGATAAGAAGGCCACTTTTTCCTTTAGAATGGGCAAAACCTCCGTCGCCTTCATTTCTTCATTCCTGCGAAATCCTGAAAAGCAAAAAAGCAGAATACAATTTAGACTCCATGCAAAAAAATAATAATAATAATCGGAGGCTAATATATTTCTGTCACGCTTAGCTCAAACTAAACCAAACTTTTATTTTGAAGGGTTGTCGTGAAGATGCTTTAGTGTTTGTGTGTATATGAATGGGGTATATGCACAGGGACTATTAATTTTGCATAAGCCATTATAAAAATCGTAGTATTTAAGATCTTACTTGTTTAAAATTAGTGATCTTCAATGCCTGATTGATATACAATATAAAGTGGGTCTCAGTCTGGACAAGAAGCACTGAAATAAATCCCATTGTTCCACATCATCCACAGCGAGTTTCTGCACTCAACTGCTGTTCCTGACAGTGCTTGCGTTTAAACAGATTTTGAACAACTAAATGAAACTAAATAAATGTAACTTTTAACTAAATTAATTTACTGATGCTGTAAAAGGAAACTTGTGAAATCGAAAATAGTCACATAAAACTTTCCCCGGAAGTTTATCGGTGGATGAAAAACACTTGCTGTGAACACACTCAAAAACATATTTTTTGCTGCTTGTTCAAACTACTTATTTAAAATGAGCTGAATCAACACAATTATTGAGTTTTATTGCTACAACTTAATTGTTTTAGGTTCAATCCACTTGAATTTGCAAAAACAATCAAGTTAACCTAATTGATTTGTGTTGGGATAACATGTTGGAACCCAGCATGTTTTACAGAGTACAGCCTGTTGACAATAGAAAAAAAAATCATTAAAATGCTCATGAAGTGCTCTGGAGTTCATGTTCTCATATAGCGAGACAACAGATGCTAAAATACAACTAGCATCATCCATAATTTGCAAAATTCCATAACTGTATAATTCGCCTTTACAAAATAAATTCCATTTTTAGCACTTAATTCGGAGATTCCGTCTGCATGCAAATCACAGGACTCGTTTAAAGCCTCTAAATATAAATTCAACATGGCTTTATGTGAATGTAAAGACAGTCCATGCAGATCGTGGTTTGTTCTGTTGTTGGCATGAGCAGATTCCGCCTCGAGCGCTGGCCCTCATTCAAGAGCTTTGCATGAGATCAGCAGCAACCTGGATAAAGCGTCACTTCTGTTCGATTGTTTTTATGATTCACAGGTTTGAGTCGACTGGGTTTGGGGAAGCTGTGCCAAAGTGAAGTTAGTCATGCATAGCCAGGAGACACACTTTGGTCTCTCAGAGCGCCTAGACTGACAATCACAAAAGCGCAACAATGCACCCTTTTCATATTTCCGGGTTTCTCAGTAGCGGAAGTCGTCATAGTTGAGTAAACTTGGAGCACAGTGAATGGGAGAGAACAACAAAATCAATTTTTACAATCCCATTTGCTTAAATAATAAATAAAAAACACCACGATGGTGTTATCAAGACTTTCAGAGAAAGGAAAGAAATAGTGTGAGACTGATAACGGCAACCAGAAGAGAGAACAACGTCAAATTTACTGTCTCGCCTCTTTGCACTCTGCATTACAAACACAAGCGTTAATTCGTTTTTTTTGTTGGTTGGTTTGGGGGAGGGCGGTGGTTCATAGGTTACTAGGCGATCATCAACCCTTTTCTCAGAGGATGACAAGCTGACAAAACATTGCTGTCACTCTGATACAAGTTTTATTTATGGAGAAAATGACAAAGCACTGCAGTGTTTGGGTGTTCTGTGTTTGTCTGAGATAATTAGTCGACCGAAATGTGTATATTCCATACAAGCTGAAGCTGATCGGTCAGTTCTTGTCACGTGACTCGCAGTGCGCTCACGGCATTCATTCAACTGGTTGCGTCTGGAAGGCGAGAGCGCATCCAGTCGCTTGCGCGCGCAAGCCACACACCTCCATTAGAAATAACGAACTTGCGCAAACTCTAGAAAAGAAGCGATATGCTTAAGAATGGCCCCTAAAAGGCCGCCGTCATTTGCGATCTCCAGCAGTTGATCTTCTTGCACAGACATGGTGGATTCACCTGATTTGATGATTAATGGGTTGCGGATCTATTCCTTGGCAGTTCACCGGTCCTTCACTGGGCCTTTTCCCCTTAGCAAAGAAACTTTCCAAAGACGTCTGTTTCTTACTCATTTTGCTGCTTGTGGGTTAAATTTGGCCGCTCAAGTAAATACGGTCATTTTTCAAAATAAAAGATTTTTCAAAATAAAAGATCGTTCAGACGATCTGCACGGTACCAACTGGTACCAATTGATTTGGTTGAGGACCACTGATATAATATATACATAAATACATATAAATGTACATACGTTTTTAAAAAAATCCCAAATATTAAAAACTTTCAAGGATTTAAGATTATGATGACCATTAAACGCGTCTTGTGAAAAGGGTCCATACCTAAATTATAGACTTGATATATTGTTTCCACATTCCACAACCAGACAGAAATCCACCAATCAATTGACTGGCCACAAATCAGAATCCTTTTTTTTTTTTTTTACTTTGAACAAATCTCTTTTCAGGACTTGGTTTACAAACTGCTCTGCAATATTTTTCTAACACAAAGTGTGTAAACAAAGCGTCAACAGTGGCCAGAGAAGCCAGTTTTAACAAATATTTTCAGCATTACATAAAAAGATTGCACTCCTAAAACTTTCGCATTTGGAAGATTTCCATTGTATCCTATTTGAAGATACAAATGGAACGATTTCCATTGTAGCTCATATTAAGGCAATCATTTTGAGTTTTATATCATACAGTCAAGCCTAAAAATGATTCATACCCCTAGCAAATTGGGACAAAGTTCAAGTTCAAATGTAAATAAAAGTGGAGAAATATTTTATTATCTTTTTGGGAAAAGCCTGTGTCATTTCCGGTCAAAAAAACAAAACTTGCTGGCTGAATAAAAGTAACTAAGTCACAATTTGCTTAATTTTGGGCTTAACTGTATATAGTCAGAGAAAATGTAGCAGGATGTGTGTTAATTTTATCAGTGAAAACCCCTAGCTAAAGCTAAAGAAGCATCTATACTTAAAATGTTCTATATACGTGCATTTAATTTACTTGTGCATCTGTTAAATTTACCTTTATGTGTAAATTATGGTTAAATCTGACAATGTTCCTGATGCCAGAAGAAATACTGTAAGAAAACCCTTAAAACTGAATCGGAGTGAGGTTTTATTAAAGTATCTTTAAGAGGAACCCATTACCTTCAGAAAAGTTTAGACGGTATTTTCTTTTTAGATATTTTCCTTATAATGCAAATAATATATCATTAAACTGTTGGTATAGTGTTTACAGCATTAACCAAAAAACGCAATTATTCTAAAACACTCTATTACTAAAACACCCAATTAGCTAAGAAAAATAGCTATTACCTGTTTAGTCTAGTATGATCATAACATAAACATTTTTTTAAATAGCTGACAAAGTAGCTTTTTGCAAATTAGATATCATTCATTCACTTTCCTTCGGCTTAGTCCCTTTATTAATCAGGGGTTGCCACAGTGGAATGAACCACCAACTTATCCAGTATATGTTTTACACAGCGGATGCCCTTCCAGCTGCAACCCAGTACTGGGAAACACCCAAACACACTCATTCACACACATACACTTTGGCCAATTTAGTTTATTCAATTCACCTATAGCGCATGTCTTTGGACTGTGGGAGAAACTGGAGCACCCGGAGGAAACCCACGCCAACACGGGGAGAACATGCAAACTCTTCACAGAAATGCCAACTGGCCCAGTCGGGACTTAAACCAGCGACCTTCTTGCCGTGAGGCGACTGACCACTGAGCCACTGTGTCAAACTAGATGTATCGCAAAAAAGTATTGTTAACGCAACACTCAACAACATTGCATATCACATATTTCCCCAGTATCAGTAGCAGCCCTAGTTTTTTTTATTTAGCATAATTTCGTCAAATTAAAGTCAAATCAATAGGATTTTACTATAGAGTTTAAAATGACACAGACTTAATTTTAATTGCAAAAACAAAATAAATGCAAAAAAAACCAAAACATTGGTATTAGAATCAGCAACTTTTTTTTTTTTTTATAAATAAGCATTGACAATCGGATGGCATCAGTAAATCTTGCCTACGTTACATAATTCTGAAAGAAATCCGCAAGAGTAGGAATATAATTTCCAGAGCAGAACAAATGCTCAAAGCCTCAGATGTGGCACAACACTCGCTAGTAAAGCATCACAGGCATGGATGGTTCAGTTGAGACATGCTGTCTTTAATTCCACTCCTACCATCCCTCCATCCCAGGGCTGCTAATGGAGCATGAAATATGGCCGATCTCTCCCACACACAGCTGAAAGATGGAGAGATGATGTCATTTCAGCATTTTCCTGCAATCTTTCCCTGTGGAGTCTCAGCGCCGCTCGCTGTACAAATGAACACCTTTCTCTCGATCAGTCTGCTCATTCCCTTTTTTTTTTTTTCCCCTCCATACATCCCACTGGAAGGTTTGTTTTTCCACTGCTGCCACTGTGCACATCAGATCATGTGACCTGATGAAAGCATGGAACCTTCCAAAGAATATTTACAGCATTTTGAAGGAGTGTGTCATTAAAAATACACATTGTCATTAATTATTCACACTTATGTCTTTCAAAACCTTTGCTCTGGGGATGAAGTTATTTATACCAGAATGTCCACGCTGCTCTTTTTCATGAATTAAAGTGAAAGGTGACATCCTCATTCAAAAAAGGATTTCCAGTAAACCAGGGTTTAACACAAACATTGTTTTAAATAAATAAATAAATAAATAAATACAGCAAGATACATCATCGAGATGCACTGGGACGCATCATCAGTGATGTATCCTGGGGTCACTGGGTGTTTCGGGTCTTTCAACATCAGACACCCTCGCCCAGATGACCCAGCTGAGGTTGATCAGACCCCAGCTTGAGTCCCAGTGGCCATCCCCAACAGATCAGCCCTCTTTATCCATAGCCATCTTGTGGCTTTCTCTGCAGCTTCACAAATGGACTTAATGGCCCTCTTCTTAGCTGCTACTGCCTAGTTGGTTGAAGAGTTTACAGAGTGAATGCCCAGCAAACCTTCTACAGCCCACCTATATTGGCTCACAGTGGGTCTTCCAGCCCCCTTCCTAGCACTTCTCTACTAACTCCTGGTACTTTGAACGTTTCCTTTCCTTTTGCCTCTTCCATCCGCTCTTATCAGGGCACTGTGATTTCAAGCATAATCAACTGTCTTGTTGCCTCAGAAATGATAATTATGTCTGGTCGGAGTACTATTGTAACTATGTGCTGTGGGAACTTTAACTGCTTTCCCAGGTCTACTTGCAATTGCCAGTCAGTGGCTCAGTGGAGAAGGCCCGATCTTGTCCTTTGCAGTTAGCAGGGTTACTCCCCAGCTTTCACAAAGACAATCCTCCTTTTCGGGTCAAGATGGTTCCTACCAGAGATGATGGCATTGCAAATGCTTTTTGCCACCGCCTTCAGCACTTGGTCATGCCGCCGACGGTAGCGCCCTTCCGCCAGGGTCTTTGGACAGCTGCTCAATAGGTGCTGTAATGATCTCCTACCAGAGCATAACTGCCATGTTGGAGTCTCAATCTTGCCCCACACGTGAAGGTTGGCTGGACTTGGTAGTGTATCGTACACAGCCTGGATGAGGAATCGGATGTGCTGGAAGTCTGCCTGCGTGATGTTTTTCCAGGTAATCTTAAGAAGAGTACTAGCACAGTTTTGCTTAAAATGCTGAAATGCTCACAACATTATGGATGACATATCAGAGTTCAAAAGAGGACAAATTGTTGGTGTGCATCTCGGTGGCGCATCTGTGACCAAGACAGCAAGTCTTTGTGATATATTAAGAGCAACGATATGCAGGGTAATGTCAGCATACCACCAAGAAGGACGGACCACATCCAACAGGAGTAACTGTGGACGCAAGAGGATGCTGTCTGAAAGGGATGTCCAGCTGCTAACCCGGATTGTATCCAAAAAACATAAAACCACAGCTGCTCAACTCACTGCAGAGTTAAATGTGCACTCTTCTGTTTCCACCAAAACTGTTTGTCAGGAGCTCCACAAGATCAATATACATGGCCGGCTGCTATAGCCAAACCTTTGGTCACTCGTGCCAATGCCAAACGTCGGTTTTAATAGTGCCAGCAGCAGAAATCTTGGGCTGTGGACAATGTGAAACATGTATTGTTCTCTGACGAGTCCACCTACACTGTCTTTCCCACATCCGGGAGAGTTACAGTGTGGAGAAGCCCCAAAGAAGCTTACCACCCAGACTGTTGCATGCCCAGAGTGAAGCAATAAACACAACAACAAATACAATCACAAAGACCAAATGACGATGACAGAACGATATATTAAACAACACCGAATGAGACCGAAAAATTCAATGATCGACAGAATGAGAGAACAATAAACAGAATGACTAAAAGAAATGACAGAACAATTGAACGATAAATAAATTGAAAGAGAACAATTAAACTATAAAAAGAATGACATAAAATGACAGAACTATAGTCAGACAGCCAGAATGATAGACAGAACGATAGAACAATTTATACAACAGTTCTGTCTGATGCCACTTACATTGCCTTGTGTTGGGACAACAAAGAATGGCAGAATGGTTGAATGAAATTACAGCAGGCAGATAGCTAGACGCTCACAATATGAAGCTGCTGGACCTGTACGAATATGCTGTGGAAGAAGAGTTTTCAGTGCTGTTCTCCAGGATGTACTGTATAGATGACTGAATGTGGAGAATTAGAGACAGGGCTGCGGGTCAGAAGAGTTCTGCTTCAGAGTAACAGTATGACTTTCTCTGAACTCTGCTGAGCGCATGAGAACAGGAGCTTTAGGTTCTCCAGTGTATCTCTGTGTTTCTGCATGTATGAGGAAGAGTCACACTGTTCCCTCAGGCTCACACAGACGGCCCGCATGTGCTGTGGCCGAGCAAATGAGGATCTCACTCCTGCAGCTGGATGATGTAATGCTGTGTGTGTGCGTGTGTGTGTGTGTGTGTGTGTGTGTGTGTGTGTGTGTGTGTGTGTTCCACTGCAGTCGAGCAGCACATTTAATAACAGTTCACAATATGACTCCAATGACCCTCTGAGGTGACCATCATCTGGACACACAGATGACTTTGCTCATACAAATAAAAAATAAAAAATAATAAAAATAAAAATATAAATAAATAAATAATAACAAATAATAACAAAAATAAAGAAATAAAATTAAATAAAGAAATTTAATTTAAAAAAATTAATAAAAAAATGTAATAAAAATGGTTGAGGTAAAAAATACTTTAAATTACAAGCTAAATTCTTAAATGCAATACTTTAAACTTTTTAAAATATATATTTTATAATATTTTATAGAATTTTATATATACAAATAAATATAACATTTCAAAAGTTTTGGTTATATATTTCAACTATAATAATAATAATAATTATAATAATATTATTAATAATTATTATTATTTCTACTTTCTCTTTTAAGCAATTTATTCTTGTAAATCATTTACAAACATTCAAGCTTATAATAGTTGTTGAATCAGAATTTCTGAATTTGTCTTAGTTATCTTTCATGCATTGCTTTTAAACCCTATATAGTGCAAAATTAAAAATTCTGTCGTCATATACTCAACCCTCTATTTTTCTTCTGTTGAACACAAATTTTGAAGAAAAGCTGAAAACCTGTAACCATTGACTTCAATAGTACTTGCTTTTCCAGCTTTTAAGCTTTCTTCAAAATATCTTATTTTGTGTTTAACATAATTAAGAAACTCAAACATTTAAAATCAGTAAATAGTGCGTAAAAAAAAACATTTTTGGGTGAACTATCCCTTTAACACACAAGGTTACAACCTGCTTGAGTCTTATCATTCTGGTTTTAAATTGAGGTTTCGGCAAGCCTCTGCTTTTCTATTATCACCTAAAGATTTTACATTAATCTACTCATTTCCTCAGCAATGACAGAGGACAGAGAAATGACCTCCATCTCCCATCTGAAGGGTCCTTCTACAGGAGATGACCGTTCCCAGAACATTCTCCCAACATAATCAATCCAGTTTCACAGGCAGACCACTGTCCTTCAAGCTCAAGTAACGGGATACGTTAAAAATCCATCATTCCACAATCCAAACCACAGAAACACAACAAACCACTTCAACAAACGGAGACAGTACGCTTGGAGAAAAATCAGATGCCTATTCTTTTTTCCCCAGAGCTGGAAGAGCTCTGAATGTGGTCGGGAATTCACAGTCTGGGGGAAAAAAAAGAACTAAGGATTCTGGGAAAATAATAATAATAAAAAAAAACAAGGGATATTTTTCAAAAACTTCAAAAAGACACGATTGCATTAAGTGAAACAAAGGTAGGAATTTATACCGCATTTTCTAAAGTAAAACATACTAATTGTATTTTGCCTTTCGCTTGTACAGTGGCTCTGAACTGTCCACCTGCCCGCCTGCCTCCTATTGGAGAAACATAGGGAGAAGAACAAACCGGTACATATGGCCTTCTTAGACCTCGAAAAGGCATTCGAGAGGGTACCTCACGACCTCTACTGGCACTCCCTAAGATCGCATGGAGTCCCTGAGATGTACGTTGAGCGGATCAGGCTCCTCTATAAGAATGTCACCAGCACAGTCCGATGTGTAGCCGAATTGTCACCTCCTTTCCCAATCAGCGTCAGAGTACACCAAGGATCAGCCCTGTCACCACTACTCTTCATCCTATGCATGGACACCATTACGGCCGACCTCCAGCTGCCCAACCCTTGGTCACTCCTTTTTTCCGATGACATGTTCCTCGCCAGTGAAGACCAGGTAGAGACCCAAATGAATACCCAGCTATGGAAAACAAAGCTTGGCGAGTATGGTTTAAGGCTCAACTTCAAGACGACCGAATACCTGGAAGGTGGTCCCCAAATGGATGGCACCATCCCAATTGACAACGAAGAGCTAAAGAAGACCAAAGAGTTCCGATACCTTGGCTCAGTCGTCAACAGCGATGGGAGCATCACCTCCGATGTCCGAGCACGAATAAATGCAGCTTGGCTGAAATGGCGACAGGTTACTCGCGTCCTTTGCGACAAAAGAATGCCGGACCAACTCAAGGGAAAAATTTACAAACAGTCGTCCGCCCAGTAGCCCTGTATGGCTCCGAATGTTGGCCCACCTCTACCACACATGAACAGGCCCTAAACACCATGGAGATACGGATGCTCCGCTGGAGCCTAGGAATCACATGATGGGACCATATTATGAACGACGACATACGGAAGCAACTAGGAGTAGCCCCCATCAAAGAGTAGATGCTCTAATCGCACCCAAGGTGGAACAGACACGTGAATCGAAGTGATGAGAACTTCAAGAGCAAGAACAGCCATGAGGACTGCTCCAGACGGACACCGTCCGCACAGTAGACAGAAGAAACGATGGATGGACAGAATTAAGGAAGACTTGAAGATCGTCAACGCATCGCCAGAAGATGTCCTGGACAGAACCAAATGGAGAAAACTTTGCCGAAGAGCGGACCCTGCACCAGTGTGAACAACGCCAGGATGAGAGAGAGAGAGAGAGAGAGAGAGAGAGAGAGAGAGAGAGAGAGAGAGAGGGGTGGCTCTGAACTGTCAAAACACCTCTCAAAATGATTTTTTGGATGCGAAAAACTTTTAAAAGACACAATTGCTTTAAGTGAAACACTGATGAGTTTTAAGGTAACTCAAAACAAACAATTAAAATAATAATAATAGTAATAATAATAACAATAATAATAATAATAATAACAATAACAATAATAACAATAATAATAATAGGAGTTTGCATGTTCTCCCCGTGTTCGCGTGGGTTTCTTCCGGGTGCTCTAAATTGTCCATAGTGTATGTGTGAATGATAGTGTATGAGTGTTTCCCAGTGATGGGTTGCAGCTAGGAGGGCATCCGCTGCGTAAAACATATGCTGGATAAGTTGGCGGTTCATTCCGCTGTGGTGATCATCCCTGATTAATAAAGGGACTGTAATAAAGCTGAAAAGAAAATGAATGAATAACAATAATAAACAAATAAATAAAAAAGCGGAAGAAGCCATGAAAAATCAATCTTTATCCGAGCATCAGTTTTCCTTCTCTCACAGCCATTTTTTTTTTCTATGGCTTATTATCAGGTATCAGAAAGAGAACAAACAACAAAACCTGTCTGAAAACATAGTCTGGCTGTTTCCAGGTAATAGGTTCCTGATCTTTCTGATATTGGAGAAGTAATGGCCCAAGATAACAACAGCTTCAGACGCTGTGAAACTGGAAGCACTTCACAGAGACTCTCTGCATCAGAACTGCAGAGCACTGGATTTCTGCTAGATGGCAGCAGAGCGGCTGAACACCAAGTGATCAGATGATGGAGATGGAAGAATTGAAACAGAGAGAGAATTCTAGACTGTTATAAATGCATCCAAAAATAGTTGATTGTTGAATATACTGTTTATTGTAATTGTATTATTATATTTTATTATTACTTTTATTTTATTTTTGTTTGTAATTATTATTATTATTATTATTATTATTATCATTATCATCACTACTACTATGCAATTGATTTTATACAGTATAGTATGTTCTATTAAATGTAAACATTGCAAATGCTTTGGCAATATATTTGTCATGCCAATAAAGCAAATTTGATTGGAATTGAATTAAAAAGAGAGAAAGTGAGAGAGAGAGAATTCTAGACTGTTATAAATGCATCCTAAAATGTTGAATTGTTAAATATACTGTTTATTATTATTGTATTATTATATTTTATTTATTTATATATTTTATTTATCAGTTGAAAAGATTTCGGAAACAAAAATGTCCATGTAAACATAGTAGTGGTGTTGATGTGCACTCATCTCATGAACACGCTCATAAGTGACTGCAGACTGCTCTCGTATCTCCTCGCTGAAAAACACACACAGGTCAAGGGTTCAATGAGAATAAGCCTGTGTGTGTGTGTGTGTGTGTGTGTGTGTGTGTGTGTGTGTG
>CAIGQV010016734.1:16078579-16090574 GCA_903798115.1 Danio jaintianensis
TGTGTGTGTGTGTGTGTGTGTGTGTGTGTGTGTGTGTGTGTGAGCTGCTAATCGCATCTCTCATTTCCTCATGCCGGCCACAATACTGAGCACATCAATGAAGCGGCCGTCCCACACCAGAATCACACCACTAATGAGTCCGCCATTACCCTTTACCCATTCACTCACTTTCACAGGACGGATGAATCTTGAGCTATTCTGCAGCTGTAATGGACTGAGCTGACCATGAACATTCTGCTATACGTTATTTAATTCCCCTGAGAATAATACATTCAGCCATTCACAAGATAAATCAGTGAATGAATCGATACTGGACTGAAATAAAGACCACTATTACTCAGCAAATATGTTAAACGACTGAATGCATTATGCCTTTTAGCACTGTCGTTTCAGCATCCAAATCGTAATAGTCACATCGCAGGATCCACAATGTTGAATCAGGATTATAGTTGAGTAGGAGTTAAAAACACACATGATTGGGGAGCAATTTAACCATAAAGTTACCAAAAAAAAATTATCATTTGCATGTGTTTTGAGGCCTGTGACTGTACACGCATTTCAAGCCAGTTTAAATCAGGCTCAGGCTCAGTTGATGCGATTCAAGACCTGTGAAGAAATGATGCCAAGGTATCCATAATCCTGGACCAGGTCGTATCCTGGGCTGATGCTGTGGTGGTCATGGAGGAGGGGAGTGCATGAGACTGATTTCTGAAAGACCACAGTGACAGACGAATCCCCGCACTGATCCTGTAGGCCAGCCTGATCACCTCCGGTGACCTACTCACACCTGCAGTTCAGCGTTCTCCAGCCTCCGGCGCCTAGACTGCAGCTCCACACAGGAAGTTTGGAAAGATGAAAAATGGTCGTGCCCAATAGAGCCTGGTTTCTCTCGAGGTTTTTTTTTTTTTTTTGTTCCTTCACTTCGTCAGTTGGTGAAGGTTTTTTTTCCTCGCCACTGGCTTGCTTGGTTTGGGACTTGTGGAGCTGCGCATCGATGGATTTGCTCTTCAGTGTTAAGACTTTCAGCAGTGAAATTTAAACCACACTGAACTGAACTAAACTGAACTCAACTCTGAAATCTGGACTTTACTACAACTTCTATGTTAAGCTGCTTTGACACAATATACATTGTGAAAAGCGCTATATAAATAAACATGAATTGAATTTAATTAAGTTGAAATTAACATTTTAGGAACTTCGAGAAACATTAATTGTATTTATATGCAGTATATGCAATGAAGATTATACAGTCAGAGTTTCTACAGGTTTCATTAAGACTTTTTAAGACCTTTTTACGGCCATTCTGAAATTCCAGACTTACACAAGGCTAAACGCTAAGGATTTTTTTCTAATGGCCCAATTAAAACATTAAAAAAACATTAAAAACAAATGTTATTGTAAAAAAGATTAAAACATATTGGTTAATAGAGTTAATAAATCAACTTTCAGGGTTCATACACATTTTTACCACTAAAATTCCATGACTTTTCAAAGACTTTCAAGTAAATTTTTATGACCTAAAGTTTCATGCAATGTCTACATATGCGTAGTAAAAAACAGTACATGTTAAAATGTATTACAGCATATCGCAAAACACGCAACAATCTATTTAGTTTCAGCTTATATTTATATCTATGTAAAATTGATTCAGAAAATGCTTACATCGCACTAATAATGTGAGAGTATGTGATTGGCCAAGGACAGAAAAGTAGTAAAGACAACTAACCTATATTCAAATATACAGATATCCGTTTTCCATGACTTTTCCAGGCCTGGAAAATGCCATGTCAAAATTCCATGACTTTTCCAGGTTTTCCATGACCGTATGAAGCCTGACCTTTTGTTAAAACTTTTATTGAGATGGAATGTTAGTGATTGGATGAGTGTTGGCCCGATTGGGTAGCTTTACACGGACATAGGAAAATTAAGACCAGTTTAAAATGATTTAAGGACTTTAAGGCCTACAATTTTGTTTTTGAAATTTAAGACATTTTAAGACTTTCTAAGACCCTGCGGATACCCTGACATTGTTAATTATTTTACAATTATTCAATTTGTGTACCTGAATACTGTTGAGACGCCCAGAAAAACCATATAAAAACCAAATTTGTAACTTTTCTACCCAATTTCTGTTTAACAGAGAGAAGATATTTTTCAACACATTTCTAAACATAATAGTTTTAATAACTCATTTCAAATAACTTATTTCTTTCATCCTTGCCATGATGACAACAAGATACTAGTATTTAGCTTAAAGTGCAATTCAGAGGCTTAACTGGGTTAATTAGGCAAGTTAGGGTAATTAGGCAAGTCATTGTATAACGATGGTTTGTTCTGCAGACAATCAAAAAAGAAAACATTGCTTAAAGGGGCTAATAATATTGAACTTAAATTAGCTTTAAAAAAATAAAAAACTGCTTTAATTCTAGCCGAAATAAAACAAATAAGACTTTCACCAGAAGAAAAAATATTATAGGAAATACTGTGAAAAATACCTTGCTCTGTTAAATACCATTTGGAAAATATTTGAAAAAGAAAACAAAATTCATAGGAGTATAATTTGGACTTCAACTCTAGGTTTTAGATTTCCAGCCATGTAGCCTATAAGCTCCTATCCGCCAGGTCAGATCAGATCACTGACCTTCTTCTTATAGCGCTGTAGCTAGCGTCTACATCTCAGCAATTAGCCTATTAACCTGAGGTGCTCCAGAGGATTGAGATATCAAGAAGACACCCGTGTGACCTGACCCAACACCCTGTAAACAGCTGCAGAAGAGGGTTAACACTGGAGCTGGTGAATGCGTAACCTACAGGCCACCAGTGGAGCAGTGGGAATGTCAGGAATTTGAGACACAGATGACCAGAGGACACTAGAGGTGACCCATGTGGAGCTTTACACACGGTGTCCTAACTAGCTGAAATAGTAAGTGTCAAGCATTTGACACAAGGCCTAACCAGATAAGGTCATCAACAGTGATGATGGGTGTGAAATAAAATAAAATAAAATAAAATAAAATAAAATAAAATACAAGTAAAAGTTAAATTGCATGTATTAGTTTTTTTTAAATGTTTAATATTTAAATATTTTTTAAATATTTTTTAATTAAAAATAAAATTAAATGCAAAAACATTATATTTTAAATAAAATAAAAAATAACAAATTATTAAATAACTGAAAAAAAAGTATTTTAAAATTAATAAAAACTAAATACCAAAAATTTCCAAAATTATTCATATACCAGATAAGTTCATCAACAGTGATGATGGGTTTGAATTTAAAATGAAATGACATTTAAAAAAAAAAAAAAAAATTCAAAAAAAAAAAAAATCTAAATTTGAATACAATTCACCAGATACGGTCATCAACAGTGATGATGGGTGTAAAATAAAATAAAATACAAATACAAATAAATTTAATTAAATTGTATTTATTTATTTTTTTAATAACTTAATTTAAAAAATTTATTAAAAAATGATTTTATTTTTTTTATTATTATTTAATAAAATAAAATAAAAAGTGCAATTCAAAATTAATAAAAACAAAATACCAAAAATCTCCCAAATAATTTATATACCAGATAAGTTCGTCATCAGTGATGATGGGTTTGCATTTAAAATGAAATTAAATTTAAACATTTATATTTAAATTTAAAATAAATTACAAAAAAAAAATTAAAATAAAATAAAAATGTTTTTTATCTAAATTAAAATAAAATAAATAATTAAAATAACATTTTAAAATTAAAATAAATAATTAAATTAAATTAAATTATTAAATAACTGAAATAAAAAAATGTATTTAAAAATTTATTAAAACTGAATACCACAAATCTCCAAAATGATTTATATACCAGATAAGTTCCTCAACATTGATAATAAGTTTTTATAAAATAAAAGAACAAATGATTAAATAACTTAAATAAATTGATTTCAAAATAAATAAATACTAAATCCCACAAATCTCCAAAATGATTTATATGTAACAAATGTATACATAATATTATATATATATGTATTTTACTTTTCACCCACAGTAGACCTCACAGATCTCAAGCTCTTCTCTTTGGGCCCATCATGTTTACGTCATAAAAGGTGTTACCAGACACAGTAACATGACCTGCGTGTACTTACAGTTGAGGAACTGAATGAAAAGGTCAGCTCAGCCCGCTGCATTACAGCCAATGATGAGCGTGAAGCATGAAGGCAGAGTCTGTTAGCATGAACACAAAGCCTGTTTTTCCTACTGTAATGTGATCAAGGCTGAGGAACACATCCAGCCTCTGGTTCTCCAGCCCAGCAGACTGGTGAAGGGGAAAATGCCACGTCGCAGGATGTGGAACGCAAGACCAGCTCAAAGTTCACCACACTCAGACTGAACAGAACTGCGGTAGTGCTGGTGTGAGCACGAGTGTGACGTAGTGAAGTGACCATAGCAAGTAACCAAACCAAAAAGCTGTGAGTGAATCCCTCCGTGGTGAGTGAAAATGACTGTCCCGCCGATGACCTACACACACCTGCAGCTTCTCCACGATGGACGTCCAGCGTTCTCCAGCCTCCAGCGCCTAGACTGCAGTTCTGCACAAGAAGTTTGGCCAGAGGTAGAAATGGTCATGCCCAACTGAGCCTTGTTTCTCTCAAGGTTTTTTTTCCTTCAATTTCGTCAATTGGTGAAGTTTTGTTCCTCGCCACTGGCTTGCTTGGTTTGGGACTTGTGGAGCTGCGCATCGATGGATTTGCTCTTCAGTGTTTGTACTCAACTCTGAAAACTGGACTGACACAGTTTCAATTTACTACAACTTCTATGTTAAGCTGCTTTGACGCAACCTACATTGTAGAATAGAAATAAAGATGAATTGAATGGAATAATGGTATTAAACACTGCTTTTTTACGCTTTTTAGGCATGCATTGGAACGAACAGCTTTTTTTGTCCATACGGAACCAGATGTGAGCCAACGCAAGGCGACAAACACAGTTGGGTTTCATTGGTGCTAGTTGTTTGGCATCAGCTTGGTGTGTCCCATCTCTATGGCTACTATTGGCAGTGGAAACGCAAGCCTGATCAGAGTGACGTGTACCAAATTGTACTGTACTGTTATGAACTCTACCATACCTCACCGTCAGCGATAAACCGTCTGTTACGAAGTTACGAAGTATGCCATCCATCTCAGATGCAGAAAAGCTAGTTCACGCTTTCATGACTTCTAGGCTGGATTACTGTAATGCTCTGTTCGCTGGTTGCCCAGCATCCTCTATTAATAAACTTCAGCTAGTACAAAATGCAGCTGCCAGAGTTCTTACCAGGTCTAGAAAATATGATCATATCACCCCAATTTTATCTTCCTTACACTGGCTGCCTGTTAAGTTCCGTATTGATTATAAAATATTGCTTCTTACCTATAAAGCTTTAAATAATTTAGCGCCTGTTTATCTAACCAACCTTCTGTCTCGCTACAATCCAACCCGCTCTTTAAGATCTCAAAACTCAGGGCTGCTGGTAGTACCTAGAATAGCAAAGTCGAGTAAAGGTGGTCGAGCCTTCTCATTTATGGCTCCTAAACTCTGGAATAGCCTTCCTGATAATGTTCGAGGCTCAGACACACTCTCTCTGTTCAAAACTAGATTAAAGACCTATCTTTTTAGTAAAGCATACACTCAATGCATTGCATAGCGGTATGATGCATGAATCTGGTCCACGCAGGTTTTTGCATCTCGTTTATATACACTATGAACAGCAGCTACGCTAATTATTCTCTTTATTCTCTATTTCCACCTGGGGATACTCATCCCGAGGCCCCCAGAGACTATGCAGTGCCACTAATGCAATCCAAGACCTGTGAAGAGATGACCCCAAGGTTTCCATAATCCCAGACCGGGCCGTATCCTGAGGAGCTGCTGTGGTGGTCATGGAGGAGTGGAGAGAAAAGGACTGATTCCTGTGAGACCCCAGTGAAAGACGAGTCTTCTCTGACGTCCGCGTTCACCAGCTTCCGGCGCCTAGACTGCAGCTCTGCACAAGACGTTTGGCCATAGGAGAAATGGTCGTGCCCAACTGAGCCTGGTTTCTCTCGAGGTTTTTTTTTTTTTTTCCTTCACTTTCGCAAATTGGTGAAGTTCGTTCCTCGCCGCTGTCGCCACTGGCTTGCATGGTTCGGGACCTGTAGAGCTGCACATCGATGGATTTGCTCTTCAGTGTTTGGACTCTCAGCAGTGAAAATTAAACCACACTGAACTGAACTGAACTGAACTTAAACTCTAAAAACTGAACGGACACCATTCCAATTCACTATAATCTTCTATGTGAAGCTGCTTTGACACAATCTACATTGTAAAAGCGCTATAGAAATAAAGATGAATTGAATTGAATTGTTTATAAGCGGACATACGAGCGACCCCTGTATCTGTAGTAACACTCAGTAAACAGCGGTGAGTTCGGTGAACTGATGACCTTCATGGCCAATCACAATCATTTCTGATTGTGGCTAGCGGAAAATGGACGTTTTTAAAATTTCAGTACCAAAACTAGTATTGAATGCTGACGTAATGATGTTAATCGAACTATGTGCTGTAACATGTAAAACAGGAACATGAAAGGAACATTCAAAAAAGCAACTCGTATAAACACCTTAATCATATTATTGTCTTACTCAGTTTAAGACTAATAATTAGATTACTGACGTCCACCTTAACATAGTCATGGTCTCGTTTTCATGTTCAATGTAAATTATGCAAACTTATTTCTCAATCTAAATGGGGAAAATATAAACGTACACCCACCTCTGATCAAATTATATTGGTAATTTTTATATCAAATTTTTTAGAAGCATATGCATTTGTAATATCCATTTTTTCCTAAATAAGTCACATTTTTCATCCTCTGAAACATGCCTTGATTTATTTTTCCAAGCAACATTTTCGCAAGGTGCCACTTGAGATTATTATCCACACCCCTAGTTTCAGTTTAAATGTACATAAGCTTGATTTTAGCTTAAAGTTGCCTGTATTTTGGATAGTCTGAGGGCAAGTAATATAACAGCAAAAAAGTCATTTTTGATTTAGCATTATACACGATTGAAAAATGGTAGAAAAAAAGATGGCAGAAAAACCCTGCAACTTTCCCACCAAACCCTCAATTCTTTTTGGCTGAATTAAGAGTCATCAACATATTGGAAATAATGAGGAAATACTGGTTTTATTGTGAAGTTCGGGGGAACTGGAACAAGTTTATAATCTTTGCAAATGTTTTGTTTTATTTAGGGATACGAGTGGTCTATTTTACATTATTTCTGAACAAAAGTTAGAAGAAACAACCCAAATTATCTGTGTTTTTCCCTCTAAACAATGCAATTCTGGAACAACAGAGTCAGGTGTGACTTATTTAGTCTGAAAAACACTATTTAAAATTATAAATAAAACTATTGCCAGTGTATATATATAAACATTAGATTGAATTGTTCCCATCTTGCCTGTTATTTCCGGCCTAAATTTAGTAGGACCCCGATATAGGTTCTGTGTGGTGCAAATTCAACAGAGAAACCTAGTCGTTGCATCTTCAAGACTGGAGCCTTTTTTTATTTCTGTCCTCCCTCTCCATCAGTCTGTCTTTTTTTCTTTTTTTTAACCTCCTCTCCTTCTTCCCCATAGACTATCTGCACATCTCGCACCTTTTCAGACCTTTTCTCTCACTTGTCTGAACTATTCTCCGTCTCTACAAGACAATTCAAATAAACAGCTACGGCAAGCATGGGGTTATTCCTCCACCGTACAGACATAAATAATACCTCAAATCATGTGGCTTGTTGAGTACTACATATAATATTTGAGTTTTTGTGATCCAGTCACTAAAACCACATTCAGAGGTCATTGAAAATTCATGTGCAAGAACATCCAAACCGGTTTCCCTCCCATCAGAAGTACAGCCACAAATATAAACACTTGAGGGCACAATTTGAGACGAAAACAGCAGAAAACACTTCATCGATCCAGACAAGTGTGTTTGATTGGGGAAGTGTCCAAAATGTGGCCTGGAACAACTGGACTGGGTTTTTAGAGAGTATAATGTCTGAAATGTAAAGTGTTTGAAAGAAAATGTTCTAGTTGTACTTGAGTCAAGTGCTTCACAATATCGTGAACATTAGGGTTAGGGTTATGTCATCATTGTAATTTCTTTATTTATTTAAATTTTAATTTTACTTCACAGTTAATGAATGTGGCTAATGCTTTGTTATATTTTGTTTAATATAAAAATTGGAGGAAACTTTCAAGCATGCAGTAATAGCTTTTTTATATCAAAACTTTGTGTTAAATGTTATAGGTGCAGTAGGTGATTGTCTTCAGTAGGCATGGGACAATAACCGTTTTCAAGGTATACCGCGGTTTGGAAAAGTCAAGGTTTTAAAACAGTCAAAATGTTCTGCTATACCATTCCTACGGTATATGTACGTTTTTTAGAACAACAGTATCTCCAGCAGAAAAGATATCCAAAGATGCCGTTTTAAATTGCAATGAAATCTGTGTTTTAGAATCTAAAGAAGACAGCAGAAGTCAATGATTCATTTGAATTATTTAGCCTGACATGTTTACTGCTCCAAAATATTTTAAACGTTTCTCAAAATAAAATATACTGTGTTTAAAGGGGAAAAAAGGTTTTGTTTTTTACCCACACATTTAAAAAGAACAGTAGAGCAGTAATCACAATACCGTAAAACCGTGATATTTTTTATCCAAGGTTATCATACCGTCAGAATCTTATACCAGCCCATGCCTAGTCTTCAGAAACTGTTTTTGTTGTGCTGGTTAAAAAAGTCTCTTCACATTCCAATAGTAATGATTAAAGTAAATGATCTAAATGTATTTATATGTATTTTTATATTCTGGGTAAGACATAAGACTAAAAAAAATCTTCATCCAATTAAAATTTGTCAGGCCGACACTTCCCATAATTCTGATAAGTAGCCCAAACTGTCTGTCAACAAATGTAGATTTGTACATCTGCACACCATTTCATGCAGATCCGCCGTTTGCGCGTGCACGATCGTTCACGTGCACATGAGAGAAAGTGACAGCGGTAAAAACAAATGCTGAATCAAAACTTTTTAAAATCCTGAATCAATATTGGAGTTACTTTTGCCCGCTGGAGGAAGAACGACACCATGGCTGAAGTATTTCTGTTATACAGGTAATGTTATGCTTTAAAAGTATTTTAGTCACGCAAAGCTTATGTAGATTTTGTTGTGTTATGAATGGGTTATATGCACGGAAGTATAGACCCTTTTCACATTTCCGGGTTTCTCAGTAGCGGAAGTCGTCATAGTTGGGTAACCTTAAGAGCGCAGTGAATGGGAGAATACAACAAATAATTTTTTTACAATCTTATTTGCTCAAATAATAATAGAAAAACTCCACAGTGGTGTTATCAAGACTTTCAGAAAAAGGAAAAAAATTGTGCGAGACTGAAAACAGCAGACAGAAGAGAGAATAATGTTAAATTCACTGTCCTGTCCCATAGACGCTGCATTAGAAAGGCCTCGCTCAAGCGGTAATTTGTTTTTTGTAATTTGAAGCAAAGATGATATAATACATACATAAATACATATAAATGTTCATACGTTTTTTAAAAAAAATCTAAATATTAAAAACTTTCAAGGTTAAATGTGTCATAACAGGTTTGTGAAAAGGGTCCATTGTTCTACCACTGAAATCTTCCGGCGAAAGATTGATGTGACTATGTTCAGTTTCATAAGGGACCTTTTACAGCATCAATAATGTAGATTTTTACTTAGTTTAACAACAAAACATACGTAAATAGTGCTATGTAGTTAAATAGCTAGGTGAAGTTGGTTTTATATAATTAAATTGGTTCCTTTTTGAACAATGACAACCTGTGACGCGCTCCCTATATTGTTTACCATGCTACTTTGAATATTCGGTCTGAAATAGCATGCAAGTATGGCTTAGTAATAAGTGTAATTCCTGCACCCCGCCAGCCAACCACTAAGCATACAGTAGTCGCTTTAGGACAAAGCGCGTGAGAGAGTGAGACAGCGATCCTTGCATGCATTAAATATTACACATTATGTGTTGCTTGCTACACAAGTGTTGCTTGCTACACAACTGAAAACCTGCTAGATGTAATACAGTTTTTCGTTCGGAATTGTAGCATTAAAAAGTACTATAAAGTTTTCTAACTGGCGAATGACATGATCTAGTGGGTTGTCTACTGTCATCTTTAAGGTGCGTGTTCGTGATTTCAGGAGGCGTGGCTTTGGATGGCAGGGGAGGGACTGTGTTTCAAAAATATTATCCTAATGGATAGCATTTTGGCAGATTACCTACTACACATTTACTTAAACTTTTTTCTTAAAATCAGGGACGAACAGAACATGAAAAGTTCACATTAAATTAAACTATAAAAACTCAAATCGACCCAACAAAATAATAGAAGTTGGGAAATGTGAGAACTTAAGGCCGGCTCACACTGTGCGATTTTTTTTATAATCCTAAACGATTGCAGCATGTCAGACTGCACGAGCATGGCTCCCATGTCACACTGTAATATCTCAGCTGTCATCATGTCAGACTGAACAACGAAGGAGGAAACTCACCCGGAGTTGGACGTCATCCATCCGTGACACTTTCACTATCCTGTGTTTTGAAATGATTCCTCACAGCAAACGTAAACAATCTGTAGCTGCAATTTTGCACACCAAAATAATAAATAATAAAACCAGGAAGAAAAAAAACAGTTTTGGCATTTCCCTGCGGTCATTTGAATTGTCGCATGGATTGCGTCATCAGATTCGGCGCTCCTATTGGTTCTTGGATTGACGCTCATCGCAGCTGTTGTCACACTGCAGGAAAGTGTCTGAAATCTTCTGACACTGCCAAACTTCTGATCGCAACGGGCATTAAGCAGCTGTCTGTGAACATGTCAAACCAACGATAAAAGGTCCCAGATTGTAGCCTAGGGTTTCAGGAATCTTTTAGGATTTCCCAAATTTGTCTCAGATAACAAAATCATGGCTGAAATCTCACAGTGTGAGCAGGGCTTTACTTAGAAATTTGAGTTGAGTCAACTTTCTTGGTTAAAAGATGAGCTAGCTAAAAAAAAAATTATAATAATAAAAAATTTAAAGTTCACGTTAAATAAAACTATAAAAACTAAATCATTCATTCATTCATTTTCTTTTCGGCTTAGTCCCTTTATTAAAAACTAAATCAACCCAACAAAAAATATATAAGACATGTGACCTTACTCAGAAATTGAGTTGAGTCAACTTCCTGGGTTAAAAGTTGAGCATGCTTGTCGGCGCCAATAGCCTAGTGGTTAAGTGCGCCGACATATAGCACCAGTGCTCATGGCGAGTTCGATTCCCGGCTCGAGGTCCTATGCCAATCCTTTCCCTCTCTCTGCTCACAATACTTTCCTGTCTGTCCTTCACTATCCTATCCCAATAAAAGGTGAAAACCCCTAAAAAAAAATAAATAAAAAAAATAAAACGTTGAGCTAGCTAAAAATAATAACAATAATCAGGGATGAAAAAACATGAAAAGTTCACATTAAATTAAATAATAAAAACACAAATTGACGCAACAAAAGAATATAAGTTGAGAAATGTGGGAACTCAGAGCTTTGAGTTGAGTCAACTTCCTGGGTTAAAAGTTGAGCTAGCCAAAAAAAAAAAAAGCTGTGCAGCAAGTTGCCTTACATTTTTAAGTTGCGTCAACATTTAATTTTTTACAGTGTAGTTGGTTGTTGGATGACTAGTTGAAAAAGATGACAATTTCTCCTCCTGCATATGGAGACAAGAATGGTGATATTTCGGTGATATATATAGAGAGAAATGAGGATAAAAATAAAGAGCGAAGCAGTTAGAATCACTTCCGACAATTATCCTGCAGACGCATCAGGAAAGCAACCTCAATGTGGAGGAGTGGAGATGCCATTACTCTTCATCAGTCAGCCAATTGTCCATAAATGCTGCCTATATGCTTCAC
>CAIGQV010016734.1:16094737-16183809 GCA_903798115.1 Danio jaintianensis
CACTTTCTCTGAATCGGTCCCACGATGGTGGAACGATCTGCCTCCTACAACACGTTTGGCAGACTCTGTGTCCATATTTAAAAATCGCCTTAAAACTCATCTCTTCAGTCTACACCTGACCCACTAATTAAAAAAAAAAAAACCTTAACTGCACTTAGCTCGTATATTGTGTTTTACCTACTCAGGACTAGTCCGATTTCACTTATGTATGCTTTGTTTCCTCTTGTACTGATTGCTTCTTTTGTGAACCTCAATTGTAAGTCGCTTTGGATAAAAGCGTCAGCTAAATGACTAAATGTAAATGTAAATGTAAATAAATGTTAACAAAAAAGTGCAAGGTAAAAAGTAACAGAGGCTGCGATATCTGCTAGCAGATCTATTTTCAGTTGTCAGAAACCCACATTAAAATATACTAATATACTAGTAATTTATTGTAATACTATAGTGTTTTTTTTAACCATACTGACACTGACACCTCCAATAGAGATAGAGACGATGCACAATCAGTTAATTGTTGCTAGAATTGGTTTTTATGTATGGGCGATACATATTGCATCACTAAAAATGATTGTGGTCATGTCCATGTGTTGTGCGATAAGTCGATATATTGATTATTGTGACAGGCCTATAGTTCACATTTACTTACCATCTGGGGTCAGGTGCGTCAACTGTTTAGACTAGTTTTATACTTCACACCAAACACAGAGCATGTCACTTGCTCTAATTTACTCGGGGGATGTTTTTCACCTCAAGAACATTTTCTGCTCAAGTTGACTTGCACGGAAGATACAACTGAGGCGAATTCTGTGTGTCTGCAGCAAATGCATCGCGCAGTCCACTTCATACCCAGTAGAAATTCACCTACATTAGCATGTTTGCAATGACTCTGTATGTAATCTACTCGACTAGAGATGACTTTTTAACCAATTTGTGAACTACAAAACACTTGATTGTTCTAATTTAGATACAAAAATAGGCAGACATTCTTGCTAACTGCTAGTTGGTCAAACTTGTTCTCATATCAATGTTTATAAAACCCTTTTTTTCTTCTTTTTGGACTTCTAAATGAAAAATTATGGCATGGTAGCGGTATTTGGCTAATAAAATGGGTTGGGCGCCAGGGGTAGAAAACCCCACTTCAGTTAATCAAATAATTCCATTAAATACAAAAATAAAGCTTCAACAAATGTATGATTTAATCAAATAAACCAAAATCAAATGTTCAATCGAGCAAATCAATATATTAATAAAGGAGAAAAACAAAAAAAAACAAAGCACACAAGCTTTAACTTCAACACTTTTTAGTATAACTCATCACAACCCAAACTTAAATTTCCAGGCCCAGGCACAATACCTATTAATACCTTTTACAACACAATCAACGGGTGATAAAATATAAAATAAGCTTCCATAAAGATATAAATCAAGCAAATCACTTCAGAATATACAAAAACCAATATTAATCAAATTTACCCATAAACAAATAATAATAATAATTTCAACTATTTGAAGGCCAAAATCATCACACATAGTAGCAGATTTTCCATTGTGATTACTAGATGCGATGATCACAATATACATTTACCTCAGAGAAGTACAGGGGTCGTATTTTGTGTTCAATTTATCTTCATTTCTCACAAATTGTGTGCTTTTTGGGGGTTTATTACACTAAAATAGATTCATGAATTGACAGTTACGCACAGAGAACATTGGATTCTCTGAGAACATTGGATTTTTTTTTCACAAAACCTTCTAGTATATATCTAGAACACTTAAGCAGTCAACATAATTCTGGAGGTTTCTTTAAAAGCTTAATGCTGGTCGGTATTCAATGCGATCGTATGGATGAGCACATGCTTTCTGCAGTTATGATAAAAAAGAAAGAAGGGAATACACCATCAGAACAAACTGAGGTGAGTATCCTCAATTTTTTATTTTAGGAGAACTATCCCTTTAAAATGCTCAAATTTAAAAGCAACTGTTTTGAAATGGTGCAAGTGAATCCAGGCATCACAGCCCTATAACACACAACAAGATAAACGCATGATGACTGAATCATTGGTGTTAATGTATTATAAAGGGTGTTGTCTAGCTCTAAAATTAAATAAAGGAAGTGGAGAAAGCAAGGCTGCAAATTTAAGAACAGCCTGTTCCTCTTTCAATATGAATGAATAAAATTCTCTAATTAAATTCTGCTATTAAAATTACAATAATTGTAAAGAAAGCAATGTAATAATAATAATAACAATAACAACAACAACAACAACAAACATAACAACAATAATAATAATTCTTTACGTTTATATAATAATAATAATAATAATAATAATAATTCCTTACGTTTATATAATATAAAAAAATAATAAAGCAATTTTAATAATAATAACAAAAACAATAATAATAATGCAATATCATTATTATTATTATTATTATTAATAATAATACAGAAATTTTAATAATAATGATAATAATAATAACAATAACAATAATTATTTACGTTTACAGAAAAATAATAATAATAATAATTTCTTAAGTTTATATAATATAATAAAAAATTATAAAGCCATTTTAATAATAATAATAACAAAAACAATAATAATAAAGCAATATTATTATTATTAATATTAATAATAATAATAATAATAATAATAATAATAATAATAATACAGCAATTTTAATAATAATAACAATAATAATAATAATTGCTTGCATTTATATAATATAATAAAAAATAGTAAAGCAATTTCAATAATAATATTAATATTAATATAAATAATAATATTAAAGCAATATTATTATTTATAATAATACAGCAATTTTAATAATAATAACAATAATAATAATAATAATAATAATAATAATTCCTTGCATTTATATAATATAATAAAAAATAAAGCAATTTTTATAATAATAATAATAATAATAATAACAACAAAAACAATAATAATAAAGCAATATTATTATTATTATTATTATTAATAATAATAATAGCAAAAACAACAACAATAATAATAATAATAATAATACAGCAATATTAATAATAACAATGATAATAATTCCTTACGTTTGTGTAATATAATAAAAAATAAAGTAATTTTAATAATAATAAGAATAAGAATAAGAATAATAATGCTAATAATAACAAAAACAACAACAATAATAATAATAATAATAATAATAATAATAATAATAATAATAATAATGATGAAATCTCTACTACTAATCGCTAACTACAATAATCCAATACGAAGAAAACAAATTAGGGGAAACTGTAAATGAGTGCTTCCTTTTGTTAAAACAAAACGTATCAGGTTTTCCACATCTTCTGTTTAATTAAAACCCCAAAGTTTCTTGCAATACAATTAAATCTCCCAGACTTGCACTTAAAAGAGCTTCGTTTAGTTCCGTCTTCCAGAGGGGTGTGAGCGACATGACTCACTGTGCCCTGGTCATTTCTTCAAAGCGCACTTCATCCAGAGATTAACACTGAATTTGAGAGCACACTGCTGGCTTTTAACCACAAAGTCGTCTTTTGCTCCAACAGATGGTCTGGAGAGCTTCAGAGCTCGCACACGTGCTGGACGTTAAAAGTAAATTAAGGGGTCAAACACGGCCTGGTGTGTGGCTGTGTTTTATCTCGATGAAATCACTCATCCAGACCCAACACCAGCTGAAAATATCAGTCACAACAACATGAGCTGCTTTTATCTGCCAAATGCATCATGTTCGCACAGTGACCTATATCTCCGTCCTGCCTGATAGAAAAAAGAAATTACTTGGGTGAAAAAAAAGATGAGAGAATGCATCTGGGAAGGAATGTATGTCAAACCACTTACGGATAGATTCGTTTTGAAAATACAACATCTATTAATAGTAAATGTATTGTCATATATACAGTTGAAGTCTGTATATTCTTTCCCCCAATTTCTGTTTGACAAAGATTTTTGTTTTTCAACACATTTCTAAACATAATACTTTTAATAACTCATTTCTAACAACTGATTTTTTTTCTTTCGTTTCAAGACACTAGTATTCAGCTTAAAGTGCAATTTAAAGGCTTAACTAGGTTAATTAGATTCATTAGGCAAGTTAGGGTAATTAGGCAAGCCATTATATAACAGTGGTTTGTTCTGTAAAAAAATATTGCTTCAGGGGACTAACAATATTGACCATAAAATGGTTTTTAAAAAATTAAAAACTGCTTTTAAATAAAACAAATAAGACTTTCTCCAGAAGAAAAAATATTATAGGAAATACTGTGAAAAATTCCTTGCTCTGTTAAACATCATTTGGGAAATATTTGAAAAAGAAATTCACCTGTAGTTACAGTATTTAAGAAAGGCCAAATCAGAAGCGCATGCGTTTTAAATTCATGGTGTAGGAAATTTATTGTCTACAATATTTTAAATATCGTAAAAACTGTTCAATGATGTCTGAATTAACATTAGCAAATACATCACTCACTTTGTAAAAACCCAAAAGCGTTCACTGCATGATAATAGAACGCAGTTAGAGTGACTATAATTTATCAAAGCACAATTGTGTTTCATTGGTTTTTGTTTTTTATATGACGTATTATAGTATCACAAGTGTTGTTTTCTTTAATATCAGCATGTGAGAGTGATAATACAATCTAGTTTGTTGAACTTCTGTGTAAAATCAATAAGTTAATATAGCTTTAAGAAGCAAAGTATAAATATTGAAAGAATTAATCACAATCCAGTCACAATACGGTCTTATTTTTTCCTGTTTCGCCAAAGAAAACCGTTTCAAATAAAGCCAGTGCATAACGTGTGTGTGTGTGTGTGTGTGTGTGTGTGTGTGTGTGTGTGTCTCAGATAAGCACTGAAAGAATCTGCTATTGACTGGGTTAATTATACATTTCTAAAAGCCACTTGCTTTGTGTCAAAATGAATCAACAGTTTTGAAAAGATTATTGGAAAGATTCAATGAATTAGGCGCATCCTTTAAAAAAACCACCAATAGGTGGCAGTAGGTCTCTGTCCCAATAAGACTATGCGGGTCTGGTAATTGAAACGGTAGGCTGCAAATAATTAATTCACCGCCGCCTACGACGACGATGCCATCGGCCATCGCGATGTTTCACATTAGACATCATACGATGCCAAATTGGTCGACATCGCCCAACCCTAATCTTAATCAAATCCCCCCAAAAATACTAAGATATAATTTGTCAATACTGCAATCCGCTAAATAAATATACCATAATTACAACATTCTTATTCATGTATATAAAATTAAATGTAATTCAGCTAAGCAAGCTCCCAAAAATGATAACTCCATGTTTTTTATTTATGGATTCTGTGCAAACACACACACACACACTTAAAACCAGGAATAAAAATCACTAAATTATTGTCCATAACAATCTGGGATCATTAGTGGGATAATCTGGGAAAAAGTAATTTCTCTGCTGACAATTTGGTTCCTTCTCTTCATTCTCCTTGGTTTACATTATTTAAAATACCACAAAACCACACACAAGCAGATAATGTGGAAAATAAGAGGACGCATCTGTTGGGACATGTCCCCTGTTCTTGTAAAACCGCAACTGTAAACACGTATCATCACCTCATAAACCACTTCAGCTGTATTCTGCGCTTCGGTTTAATCCATGGTGAAACAAAATTCTCTCCCACACGCTCACATGCTGTATTGCCGTCCATCCTGACCACACACACACACACTCTGACTCCAATCGCTGCTGTTGTCATGGAGACAGGCCTGTACTCTACATTCCTGGGATATTTCAGGAAAAGGAAGTGTGAGAATTCTTCAGATTTTCTATGATGAATCACTTGCCTTAGGAAGCGGAGGTGAGCACAGGCACTCATCCATTCACTCGCCCCAACAAAAAACGCCTCAAGCGACAGTAAACGTTGTTATGAAATCTTTGGTAACCATATTTTCAGGCTTAAAAGGGCAATGCTATGATAAAGGAATAGGGGATCTCATATGAACAGTTCAAGGACAATATTGATCCATTGACTTCTTATAATATATTAAATCTCAATTTTAAAAGTACTAAATACCCAAATAAAATATAACAAGTATTAAGTATCCTTTTCATTTTACTTGAGTAAACGCACAAAATAACTTTAATAGTTTTTTAAAGTACTTCTTGGTGATTTTTTTTATTATTTAGCAAGAAAACATAGGGTGGCGCAGTGGCACAGTGGGTAGCGCTGTTGCCTCACAGCAAGAAGGTTGCTGGTTCGAGCCTCGGCTGGGTCAGTTGACATTTCTGTGTGGAGTTTGCATGTTCTCCCCGTGTTCGTGTGGGTTTCCTCCGGGTGCTCCGGCTTCCCCCACAAGTCCAAAGACATGCGGTACAGGTGAATTGGGTAAGCTAAATTGTCCGTAGTGTATGTGTGTGAATGGAAGTGTATGGGTGTTTCCCAGTGATGGGTTGCAGCTGGAAGGGCATCCGCTGTGTAAAACATATGCTGGATAAGTTGGTGGTTCATTCCGCTGTGGCAACCCCTGATTAATAAAGGGACTACGCCGAAAAGAAAATGAATGAATGAATGAATGAAAACATTATATGATGAAAACCTGACACCTACCACTGATCATTTGACATTAGTATTCATGGAATTAAAGGGAGAGTTAACCAAAAATTTTACATTTACTCTGTCAAGTTTTCTTTGAGTTTCTTTATTCTTTTGAACACACAAAAAAAACATTGCTGCAGCTCTGATACAAGTTTTATTTATGGTGAAATAATAAGAAATTATTAGTAAATAATTAAATGGAGATTCACTCTGACCAGCTCTTTTGAATCAGCGAATCGTTAACTGGAGACTCACTCTGACTGGATCATTTGAATCATTAACTGGAGACTCACTCTTAAAGAATTATTAGAATCATCAACTGGAGACTCACTCTGATTGGATCATTTGAATTGTGAATCATTAACTGGAGACTCATTCAGAGAGGATCATTTGAATCTGTGAATCATTAACTGGAGACTCACTCTGACTGGATCATTTGAATCTGCGGATCATTAACTGGAGACTCACTCTTAATGGATCATTAGAATCATTAATTGGAGACTCACTCTGACTGGATCATTTGAATCATTAACTGGAGACTCACTCTGACTGGATCATTTGAATCATTAACTGGAGACTCACTCTTAATGGATCATTAGAATCATTACCTGGAGACTCACTCTGACTGGATCATTTGAGTCTGTAAATCATTAACTGGAGACTCAGTTCGACTGGATCACTTGAATCTGCGAATCATTGACTGGAGACTCACTCGGAGAGGATCATTTGAATCTGTGAATCATTAACTGGAGACTCACTCTGACTGGATCATTTGAATCTGTGAATCATTAACTGGAGACTCACTCTGACTGAATTAGTTGAAGCAGTCAATTGTTGATTGGAGGAGAACTGCAAGGGGACTTTTTCATTAATTCAGTACAGTGTCCTACTTTCTTCATTAAATCAAGTTGCCCGATAACTAAATGCATCTTTTCACATTCAGCAACAGAACGAATGATAAAAAAAGCATTTTACTTCTGACGGATAAAATTAGAGCCTTACGGGAAAGAAAAAAAAAAAAAAGTTTCAACCCCAAGTTGAAGGGGTAATGAGTATTTGTGGCACAACCTCCACTCACAGAGATAAAACGGCAAAGATGTGCACAATAATATCTGTGCATGTCAGAGGGCAGACCTCTTTACATCTGTTTTTCCATGTGTGTTCACACTGCCACAGAGCATTTGATGTTGCTCTCTCATCTGGCTGCTCCATTCCAGCTTTTCTGAGGTCAGGCCTCCTAATAACAGGGTAGAGAAAACCAGAAGCTCACGCAACACACACACAACCTTCTGAAAGAGAGAGCAAAAAACCCACTAGAAACATACAGGCATAACAACAAAACAAAATGTCTCTAATAATTACATTCTGCATGTGAGTGGGGAGAAATGATGCTAGACATCCCATCGTCAACATTCCATGAAAGCCGGCACATCTCCACCAACTGAACGGATGCTTTCTGACAGGCATTTTGGAGTTATGTAATAGAGATAATTGGATTCTTTTAGATCCTTAAGATGGATTTGATTACTGATGAATTAACAAATGACATGTCTGGAGAACAAAATGAATATTTTTTAAGTTAACCAAATGACAATCATTTTTAATGTTGTGTATATTTTTTTAATAAACATTACTAATTACAATACATAAATATAATATTAATTACAATAAATAAATAGAATATTAATTACAATAAATAAAATATTAATATCAATAAATAAATAATATTAATATCAATAAAGAAAGAAAGAAAGAAATATAATATTAATATCAATAAATAAATAATATTAATATCAATAAATAAATAAAGAAATATAATATTAATATCAATAAATAAATATAAAATTAATATCAATAAATAAAGAAATAATATTAATATCAATAAAGAAAGAAATATAACATTAATATCAATAAATAAATATAAAATTAATATCAATAAATAAATATAATATTAATATCAATAAATAAAATATTAATATCAATAAATAAACAAATATATAATATATAAATATATGATTTGATTACTGATGAAATAACAAATGACATGTTAACCAAATAACCAAATATTTAATTTTGGGAATTGTTTTAAATATTATTTGCTAAATAAACATAATAATAATTTTTTTTATTAACATTTATTAATTACAATAAATAAATAATTTATATAATAAATACATATATATAAAAATAAAAGTAAATCAATATAAAGAAAAATACAAAATAAATTAAAAAATATATACATATATAACATAATATATATGAAACTGATGTATTTCACATTCACACAGACAACTGATCCTTCTTTTCTGTTGATCTCTCAATCTGTATTTTACAAAGCACAACAAAAATAAGGATGACTTTACGGCTTTACCATAACTTCACTACACAAAAAAGAATCTCGGTCTCAATCAAGCATATCCCTACTGAGTAATATGAGTTCCTGACCTATGACATGAGCTGATCTAGATCCTTCTGCTTCAGACCACCCATTTCACAACGGCCTTTTACTCCCCATACTGTTCCTAACCCACTCCTCCTCTCATCCAAAGTCAGTCCATGTCCTATAATCATGTCCATGTGTGCCCCCTCAAAAAAAAAACATCATCTAGTCCTAGTGATCATTTGAGCTCCATATACGGTTGTAAAAAGAAAATAAGACCCGAAACACCTCAGGTTTGAAATAATAATGTGAAAAGGAAGCCTAATGAGCTTTAATGACTAAAGCGTTCCAAACCTTTTTCGAAATAACCATAAAAATAAGCAATGACTTGGGAACAGACACAGACTGACTGAGTTTTCCGTTATTGAAATTCCTGAGCCACCGTTATGACCGTTACAACTCAAAAAAAGGAAAGAGGAGGAGACTAAATGGTTTAAAAAGTCCAACAAGAGTGCCTACATGAAACTGTAATCCACAGCAGCACACGCTGTAATCCAATGAGCCAAAACACTTTTAAGCACCTTATGTTGTACCATCCAATATATCCAGACCTTTCCCCGTTTTCTCCATTTATAAGACGACAGATGACACATAAAACTTTCAATCTTGTTCATGTGATATATTCTCAAAAACACACTTAAAATGGATGTTACTGTTCAGAGGGCTTATTAATTTGCACAAAATAAAATGTGTAGTTTGGTGGTCTTGGGGTGATTCCACACCTTTAGTCCATTTCCTGACCAAAGTAAAAAATTATACATTGCACCATTTTTCAGCCGTTTTGGTTGCGTTTCCCAACAGATCGAATGCAAACAAACCAAAAATCAGTCATGTGACAACATCCAATCAGTCATTGGCTAGACGAATTTCCTGAACTGCATTTTGATTGGTCAGAATAAACACACGGAAAACTAGGCCTGCACGATTAATCATTTTTAAACAGAAAGCTACGATTATATCGATGCACTATCACTATCAGTAACAATCATAACTGGTTATTACGCACTGAAGTCATTTATCTAATATACGCTATATTGCGGCAGCTTATGGCGAAGGAGGCAATCTAAAAGGCAGACAACTGTTACAGCAGAACCCAGGAGCCGCTATTTCACTGCTATGGAGAAAATGAAAGCTGTAAACTCCATCTCTGCTTCTGAAATAAAACCTAAAATTTTGTATGGAAAGCACTGTCAATGCACCGAGATATCGAACTGAGTCAATGACATGATAATCGTAAATGAACCAAACCATGAGACCAGTGTAGGTTCACACCGCTACTGATCAATGTTAAAAATGTAACAACCTAAATGCAAATGTTTAAAGGTTTTATACATCTATATATAAGATTTTATATCTAATTAATTTAATTGAATTTAAAATACTGTAGTTATTTTCTTAATTTGTCATGACAACTTTATTGGAAAAAATGGTTTTAAATAATCAGTAGCATAGTGTAGTGTACTTTGTGATAGTTTGGTCTTTCTTTGGTGCTGTTAAAACCACCACATCAAACCTGCAGCTCTTTTAGGAAATTTTAGTAAATCGCATTTTAAATTGTTAATAGCAATTTTGATCAGATAAATCGCAATTCGATTTTTTCTCCAAATCATGCAGCCCTACGGAAAAACACACGTGTGCAACACACGGAAGTAAACAAATAGTGGAAAAGTAAGCAGGCAGTATGGACCACCTCACAACTCTACATTTGTCCGCGATCTGCCATAATTGCAGTAAAGCATCAAAACCCTTTTTCTCATTCCAGAATGCACGTCGCAGCTGATGGCAGATGCTTTCGTCCAAAAACTCAAAGTACTTTTTGCATTTGGATTGGTTCACGGTCGGTTCATGTTCTCACCACAAACGAACCGATCTAGTGTTTGAGCAGGTCTCTGTATGCTTGTTTGGTCCACTTTCGGTGTGCATAGAGTACGATTGTCGCTTTCACACTTGCCCAAACAAACTACACCAAAAAGGCAAATGAACTCTGGTATGTTTTAACCGAACTAAATGAGGCAAGTGTGAAAACACCTTTAGTTTGCTTGACTCAAAAACGACCCAAATTTTATCTTAGCTCACTTAAACATTCACATTGTAATTTTTATAACCAAAACTAAAGAAATTAACAAAACAAAAAAATGTTATTATGGAATATATTAAGAACTTAAACATCCAAAACAATGCTCTATGAATGCTTGTGATTGTATTTCTATCAGTTGAAAACTCATGAAAGAGCCTATAAAGTCAAAAGCAGCAGGAATTCCTCTGTCAAACACACAAATGAAGATCCACTGCGGCAAGAGTGATTTTCTGCTGTTTCTGATGCCTATATTGAACTTTGATGACCAACATTGTAACTATGACAAGTAAAACCAAGAATAGCTGAGCATTCCGTCCCAGTTATGCTTACACTGTGTGATGGCATGTCTTGTTATTGGTTTGTTTTGATGTCTTCTCTCCATGTTAAGTTCATCTGTTTTTATTGTTTCTTTTAATTGTGTTGAACAAAAAAAGATGATATTTTGAATAAAGCTGACTACATGGTTACACGGTTTTCTTCAAAATATTAACAAAGAAAGAAACTCATAAAGGGCAAGTAAATAATAACAGAATTATCATTTTTGGGTGAACTATCCCTTTAAGATGACAATTCACGCTTATTCAAATGAGCCTCACTAACAAAATTAGTCACCTAGAACTAATCGGTTGAATTATTTAAAGAATCACTCATTAACAGAGGGACTTGCAGTGACCTGTTGGCTGTTTTCGTGTCATAAATATATTTTATGATTTACTCACCCTATACTTATTTCAAACACTTATGTATTCTTTGATTTATTGAACACAAAAGAAGATACTTTGAAAAATGTTGTAAACCTGTAACTATTGACCTCCATAGTATTTCTTTTTCCTACTATGGAAGTCAATGGTTTTCAGCTTTCTTCAAAAGATCTTTTTTTTGGTTATACATAATTTAAAAAAAACCTATAAAATCACTTGAGGATGAGAAAATTAAAATTTTAGGGCGCTCTATCCATTTAAAAATGCAAAACAGAGTTAGAAAGAAAAGATCTTCTTCCTTACACGTCACAATTCAAGATAATCACTAGCTAGGCTTTAAAATTAGTTTATTTTTGGCGAATGTTGTGGAGACCGAAGCCTGTATTCAGACTCTGTAATGCTTCGATCCAGGCCTATCTTGTTTGGACAGTGATCTCCTGTGACTGTGATGTCAGAAGAGCCTCTGAGAGCACATGTTTGTGTTTCTGCTGGTCATGCGCTCAATGGGTACTGAGAGGGCCAAAAGAGTCTTTGATGGGGTGGGTCACGACGTCTATTTATAGAAAGCGCAGCTGCAGGACCCGAGAAACTTTTCTGAGTCAGGATGTTTGTGAGAGAATGTGTAGCCCACATTATGCCATAAATACTCCATTTATAACATTCACATGGCTGAGCTGATATGGGTTTTTGTCGGGAAGTGCGGTAGAAGTTATGCAAGTGAATTGGTTTTTTCAACGGAAGCCATTTTGGATTAAATATTCCGTTATTATTTGGCACAAATGCTTCCTGCAGGGGGCTCGTGTTCAGAAACTGGCTGACATGGAGAGGTGAGAATGTGAAAGATTACAGCAGCTGCTTCATCCAATAATCAAACAGACAGGCGCTCCATCAGCCAATCAGAAGCAAGCACTGCTCAGCAGCAGCCAATCAGCAAACATGGAACCTTCAGATAATTCAAAACATTGTGAGTGTAAACAAATAGGAGGTTCTTCATTCCAACAGAACAGCTGATTTGTTGGCTCACAAATCTCTAACACACAATGGACCGTGTTCACAATAGCACCCTATCATATTACCGTTTCTACAGTATGTCGGTTTTTGGTATGCATTAAACACTTAAATGACCGTGACAGGGTACAATGTGCAAGGAACAAAAGATTAACATTTGCAGCACAATGGTTTAAAGATTTTTAGACAACTGCTAGAAACCCATTCTAATGAGTCATGTGACACCAACGTACAGTAGCATAGTAACCATACTGACATATTTGTCAGTGCATAGCTTATACGGTTTCACATAACCTAGTATTCGATTCCAAACACAGCCAAAAGCACAAACACAGCTGTTTCTTCAGGTGCTATTTGCATGTTGGAGCTCAGAAACTGTATACATATTTAAACAAAAAGCCTTCATTTTATTATGAAGGCTAAAAAACATTAGCAGCTCGGAAATGTCTGCAGGAAATAATGCAACAGATGGTGGGTGAATTATGCATCACTTTACACTATATAGAGCAAAGCCCCATTCGCTTCAACTCCTGACTGTGATCACAATCCTACCAAGATCATGCCATTTTCTGAGGTCTAAAAATATCACTTTGTGATTTCTTTGCATCTTTCTAAAGTATTTCAGCTTTTCAAAATACATGTTTTCCAGCACCAAGTCTTTCCCCCCAAACAAACAGAGATGTAGCGTAACAAATCCCTGCACTGGTGATTTATGTCACATTATATTGTGACCACAGTAAACGAACAAGTGAACCAAGGCAGAAATGAAATATTCTGTCCCTAAACTGTCCTCTATCTCTCTAATCGATTCACTTCAGTCAATATAAAAAAACAGGTTTGAAAGTGTATCAGTTTCTTTGCGCTGTTCTACAGAAATATTGTTAAAAGTTGCTGTGCATCACACACACACACACAAAATAATGGTCCTTTCCTAGTTTTAATAGGTGTAAAAAACATTGTGATTGTTGAATCAAACCAAAAATATTTGATTAATAAGATGAATTAAAATCCCCACCACTAGTAAATGCTGTCAATCTAACCCACACCTTAATGTTTCAGAAAACAGCATCAACTAGCGATGCTCAGAAAACTCAGAAATGAATGCATTTGAATGTATTTTTGTTTTTCTGGCAGAAAAGAAAAACTGTCGAAAACATGAGCCTAAAAAAAGTTATTCTGTGCCACTCTGCCCAGCATTCTCTCTCCTTCCGTAGTCATTACACGAAGTGAATCAGCTTTCACACCAGACGCAGAAAGCGCTGCAATATGAAACCCTTTTATTTCATTGCGTCATGCAAAGGCTTTGTTGCTACGTCAACCAATGTGCAAGAGCAGAGGAGCGTGCGCCACATGTTCAAAACAGCTCAATATTCTGCTCTAATATTCCATTCATGAACTTATACTTGATCTATGCATGAACCGCACATGTTCACCGGAAAAACAAGGTGCTGACAAGCACTACTGCTTGCAATAGCGATACTGTGCGGTTATGGCAACGCTGGTAAAATTAATGCTTCTTGACTCGTTCACTGTCAATAAAATGTCGTTATTTATTGCTATGTTTCTCCAAATACTTGTAATTTTAGACAGAAGTAATTGACAGCTATGTTTTGTTCTATTCTTGGTAAGGTTTATAGGGTTTGTGAATGGATATATTTGAAAATTAATAAAGAAAATTAATAAAGAAAATATTTAAACAAAATGTGGTTATTTTATGTTTTATGAAGTCAGAATAATCTAAGTTACTGAGTTCCATTTTTAAAGTCTTACAAAGGTATATTATTTATTCAAATAATAAATATTGCAAAGCATTTTCGGTTTTCGTGCATCCAGAATGTTCGATTTTGGACCAGAATTTTAATTTCGGTGCATCACTAACTTCAACCAAAGTTTTCCAGGCGTCGGGTAAAACTGCAGTGTTTGAGGGTCAAACTGAATTTCATTTGCAAGCAGTCAATAAAGATCAAGATATTTCAATTAACCAACTACTCCAAAAAGATAGCTTGACTATTTGAGCTATTTCAAAACATGAGTAGCTAGTCAAGCTACGGTTTCAGTTCCCCATCACTGGATACTATTCTTTTATAGCAGTATGGACTGGTTATTTGGAGAAGCATACTTTAGGGTAGTAAAACCTTCCTTACAGCAAGCACAGCCTGCGCAGGCCATAAAAGTGTTCATGACAGAACTGCTGGATGGCTCGCTCTGAAAACACTGGCAGATTCCTCCCTATTGCGCACATGTGGTTCATTTTAACCCCACAAGTGTGAACTGTCAACATTTCTGTGGCTCTGGGAGCACAGATTTCCTGACTCAGAGTCATGTTAGAGATGTAAGGAATGTGTATCACACACAGCACATGTTCCCGATCCTGGTCAGTGGGTCGTTCACACTGCACATCACTAAGCACAGAAAGGTCATGCTTATGGACAAATTTCTGATCAGAGTCAGGGTTCAAGTCGAGGATAAAAATAAAAAAAAATAAAAACTGCAGTCTGTGCATAAACTACATCACACACACTTTTTTTTCTGTTTGATGTTTATCCAGCAGACTTGATATTTACAGTGCTTCCTACACAGAAAAAGACATCCAGACAAAACATCAAATAGAGACGAGTACCCTCAAACATTTCTTTCCTTTCATGATTACGTAGAGACAAAACAAACAAAGCCGAAAACTTGCTGAGCAGCAAAACACAGGTGAAAGTAAACATTCATAGGAGATGTTTATTTAGGCCATGACGACACTTGAGGCTCACTGGCCAATCAGACAGAAGAATACACCATGGTCATCAACAATGGATGGTGATTGGAAGTTACCTGTTATCTGATTGGAGACGTCAGCTTTGGGCTCATATTTAAGCGCACAATCTATGGAGAAAAAAGAAAAAGAGAAGAACAAGTAAATAAAAGCTTCCTAGACCTCATAATTAAAGTTCTACAGTTCAGATTAAACAATGTGTATCATTGCAATTAATATTAAATAAATAAAACAAACTGGTTTGCAAATTTACCAAGTAATTTGAGCTGTTCTACAGAAATATTTAGTTAAATGCTGATGCACATCACACACAAAAATGGTCAATTTCTGTAGTAATACACTGAAAAGAGACTTTTGCTGCTTGTTCAAACTACTTATTTAAACAAACCAATTGAAATCAGTTAAAACAAACCAATTCTTAAGGTCTTTTGGGGACAACTTGATTGTTGTATGTTCAATTCACTTACATTTGTAAAAACTATTTTATTTATGACTTTTATAAAAAATAAAATAGAAAATAGAAGAGCAAGGATATCATTCAATATAGGGCTGGGCCAATAAACGATATTATATCGAATCGCAATAAGATTTATGACGATAACAATGATAAGCTCTGGACTTTTTTTACTCTATATTGCTCTAAGAGCCAATCACACAGCAGAAATGTGCAACAATGGGAATCCAGAAGTGTGTTGATATTAGAGATGCACTGAATTAGACGCCAAAAATTATGGGCCACCGAAAATAGGTTATGCTATTTAATGGACCCTCTCATTTTTGTGGCTTCAGTCATTGTTGGGGTACTCTTTTAAATCTGGAAGCATTAACAACTGATATTGAAATATATATCGTTATAGTGTTTAATATGGAAAAGAATTAATCGAGACTGCATTTTTGCCATACAATTTTGACTTAGCTCATCTGAAAAGGGAAAGGCACATACATTTAGAAAAGTTTTAGGATGAATATAATATATAAATAATATTATATCATTTTTACAATAATACTGTTTGGGTGGCTGCGCGGTGGCGAAGTGGGTAGCGCTGTTGCCTCACAGCAAGAAGGTCGCTGGTTCGAGCCTTGGCTGGGTCAGTTGGCATTTCTGTGTGGAGTTTGCATGTTCTCCCCGTGTTCGCGTGGGTTTCCTCCGGGTGCTCCGGTTTCCCCCACAAGTCCAAAGACATGCGGTACAGGTGAATTGGGTAGGCTAAATTGGCTGTAGTGTATGTGTGTGAATGGGAGTGTATGGGTGTTTCCCAGTGATGGGTTGCGGCTGGAAGGGCATCCGCTGCGTAAAACATATGCTGTATAAGTTGGCGGTTCATTCCGCTGTGGTGACCCCAGATTAATAAAGGGACTAAGCCGAAAAGAAAACTAATTAAATGAATGTTTGGGTGAATATATGTTTTAAGTGATAGTTCATCCAAAACTTTAAATTCTGTAATTATTTACTCATTTCACTTCTTTTTTTGTTATGTTAGACACAAAAATATTTATATTTTGAAGCAATACATTTTGTTAAGATTACTGAAGAAACTATAATTTAAGATGCTAAAGCATAAGCAAACATATCTTATTAGTTAATGAATGATGCCAATAAAATCATTTAAATGCAATTATAAAATGAAATATTTTAGCCAATATTCTGAACCAACTCTTACTTGATTAAGGTTTCACGATGCCTTAGAAGTCTGTTGCTAATCTAAGACACTGAATCTCTATGCTGACTAAAGCCTTTTAATATCTTTAATACATCTGAGAAATTAAGCAAAAAACACCCCCAGCCACCACAACCAGATAAGAATATTTCCCTGACATCAGTTTAACTGCTTCACTTCTTCTTCACTTGAAGATTTCCTGTAGATTAAAAACACGGCCAAGCTTCAGAAAGATGAAAACTCTTTTAACTTCGCGCTGACCTGCTCTAGTGACCCTAAAATGCGCTGATGTTGACATGGAGGTTAAGCTTTGAGTCTGGGCACCGGTCACAGGACTAATCCAGCAGAAACACTGACCTCCAGATCATGGATAAACTGCTTGGCATAGAGGAATCATGGGTGCTTCTGTTTTATGAGGATGCAAAAAGCTGCGTTACTGGCACATGTTGCATGTAGTCACATGCTTACGGGTGGATGTGAACATGTGAGGGCAGGAGGAAAGAGGATCTTGTGTAGAACGACTCAACTGCACTTTCTTTAAGCCAGGCAGAACATGCCATGTACAAGTCCTTACATCACTGGCTAAAAATGACGTCAAACAAATAGCGATCTGATTGTGTTCACACTTGTAGTTCAATTCAGCTGGTGCATCTCACACTTATTGAAATGAACATACCAACAGTGTGAACAATGTAGTACAGACAAATACCTTCTTATTGTGACATATACTAGATTAAGAATATATGTAGGGCAGGCGGTACTCTACACTCAGAAAAATGGCGTTTGAGGTTTGTTCAAACTATTTATTTAAATGAAACAACAATTCTTGATCTTTTTTGGGGGACAACATAATTTTTTTGTGTTCAATCCACTTAAATTTGTAAAAACTAATAAGTTAACTTAATTTCTCCATGTTGTCCCAACACAAATCAACCTTAACCTTCCAAAAAAACCCTCAAGATTTGTGTTGTTTCATTTTAAATAAGTAGTTTGAACAAACAGCAAACAATTTTTTGAGTGAATATTTGGTAATTAATATCAGACTGCAACTAAATACATTTATTGCCATATTACTGAAAGCAGCAGGAGATAGTTCACCTCAGATCTTGAAAATAAAATAAACCATTTGAAATTGAACTTCAGAACTGTGACTCAGTGCAAGCCAACACATATCAGTGATTCAGCATCTACATTTACTAATGTTAAAGAGGTTTAATATGTATTAAGATTATAAACCTTACCATATCGTGAGTGAGTGCATATTCTGTGCTTCTGAATGGCTGTATTAAAATTTCTGTCATGTTTCGTCTGGTGCAAACAGCCAAATTGCTTATTATTGCAAGTCTCGACATGTAGTGTGTTATTAGGACACGGGATTACAATGTAACCTGCTCACCTAATGTTTACGTTCTTAACATTTATATTATTTGCTAATGAATAACCTCATGTGGAACTCTGAATCTGCATCTCATTTCAGAGTCTGCTATTGTCCACTAGTGTTGTCACGATACTGGAATTCAATACCAATCGGTACTGAAGTTTTAAAAACGTCCATTTCCCGCGAACATTCGAGCGCTGTTGAGCGCATTCTTAAACACTGCTGATTTGCCATTGTGTTCACGTGCTCAACAAAAATGACGACGAATGTTCAACGAACTCACCGCTGTTTACTGTGTGTAACCACAGATACAGGGACACTGGAGTGTTTCAAAGTCACGTCGATTAGCTGGTTTGTCTATAAGCTGACATAGGAGCGGTCCGCTGATGAATCGCAGATTTAAAACGCTCCAGTGTCCCTGTATCTGTGGTTACACTCAGTAAACAGCGGTGAGTCTGTGAACTGATGACATTCACGGCCAATCACAGTAATTTCTGTTGAGCACGTGAACACAATGGCAAATCAGCGCTGTTTAATAATGTGCTTAATAGCGCTTAAATGTTCGCGGGAAATGGACGTTTTTAAAATTTCAGTACCGATTAGTATCGAATTCCAGTATCGTGACAACCCTACTGTCCACTGGAGGTCACATTTAGGTCATGGACGCATGCTTTGAAAGCCTTCATGACTGAATGAATGAAATATGCTGTTTTCCACCAAGGCAACCCGGGGTGCTGAAATATAATTGGCTAAAGAGGCATTGGGCAGGTTAAAAGAACCAAAACAAAGACAGACGTTCCGGCACGTAACAGACATTTTCAAAGCTGAATAACTGACTTCAGCATTGTTTTTCAGATAAACAAGTATGTTCACATATTTCTTAAATATCTGCAAAAAATTTTTTTTTGCTTAAGACCTTTAATAAATTTAATAAATCCTATTTTAATAATTTTACTCTATTTAATGGATATAAATTCAGCCATAATATACTAAAATATAATATGCAACACAATATACTAAAATATAATATGCAACACCCTACGTTTAAACTTACTTGTGTACAATACTAAACTTTATGAAAAATTTGACCATTTAAAACTAACTGCTTGTCAGTAAGACATTTGTAACGTCTGTTCCAAAGGGAGTTATTATAATATCAAATTCCAGATAATCAAATGAGCCTTTAATTATCATTTTGTACTAGTGGTAGTTAAGCTAGTAGGCAAATCTGAGAACTGAGAAAGAGCAGTTATTTATATCAATGATGCTGTTTAGAAAATATTAATTGTGGCATATGATTAATTGATTTATGTCACAAGTTTATGATTTTTAAAGTCTTTTGAATAATTTCTAGACAATTTCAAAGTGGTTTCTTATCTTATTGTAAACAATTTAAATGATTAAATTATATTTAAATATATTATATTTAAATAATTAAAAATATTGTAAATTAATTTATGGATATCTTTCCATTTTTAATTGTATTTCTCATATAATTAAGTGCACCTTTCTTAAATTCAGCATCAAATTTGTGTTTCTCTATGCAGGCCATGTCCCGGGTATTTTTATAAATCGAGTTTTCCCCGCCTTCGTGATTAAAAAAAAAATGTCTGTCCACAAGAAAACGCAAAAATAAACTGTGATGCATATTAAGGAGTCAGGAGTCAGATCTGAATTTCATACGGACGAGGCCCCATATTTGTCACGACTCGGCTCAAAAGCCATGACAAATTAAAGGGAGGACATAAACAGGATGGTTTGGTGCCGAAAAAAATATTTACATATATATTTACATTAAAGAATAAACAAATGCTCAACTGAGGCTAGCAATAATCAACTGTTAACCAAAGCTAGAAAAAAACAAAACAAAATAACCGAGAGCAAGCCAACACTGCCAGTGCTTTATATCAGGGGGTCCAAATTATGTAGATAAGTCTCTGTTCATCCTGTTTTGGCCGGCCAGTGGGTGGGACTAGGAGGCTCGTCACAATAGTGATGTCAATGCAGTAAGTAAATCAGCATACTATCATCTCAAAAAAATTAAGATTAAATTAAGACAAAAATTAGATGCTTTGTTTCTAATGAGGACGAGGAAACTTGTTCATGCTTTTATCACCAGCAGGGTGGATTACTGCAGTCAGACAGTTGCAAAAATCAGATGTAATCAAATGTAATGTAATGTGTATTTATATAGCACATTTTATCGTTTATGGCCATACACCCAAAGCGCTTCACAATCATGATGGGGGATCTCTCCACACAACCACCAGTGTGCAGCATCCACTTGGATGATGTGACGGCAGCCACAGGACAATGGCACCAGTGCGCTCACCACACACCAGCTATAGGGGGAGTGGAGAGACAGTGATAGAGCCAATTCGGTGTATGGGGATGATTGTGAGGCCATGATTGGTAAGGGCCGATGGAGGAAATTTGGCCAGGACACCGGGGTTACACCCCTCCTCTTTACAAGAAGTGCCATGGGATTTTTAATGACCACAGAGTCAGGACCTCAGTTTAATGTCTCATCCTAAAGACGGCACTCACTGACAGCATAGTGTCCCCTTCACTTTACTGGGGCATAGGACTCACACAGACCGCAGGTTGTGTGCCCCCTGCTGGCCTCGCTAACACCACTTCCAACAGCAACCTAGTTTTCCCATGTGATCTCCCATCCAGGTACTGGCCAGGCTCAGCCCTGCTTAGCTTCAGTGAGTAACCGGTCTTTGGCTGCAGAGTGATATGCAGAGTGTATCATAAAGCAAAAACTTTTTTTTGGTTTGAGTTTTTGGAAAAGTTTTGGTTTCTGTCACCTGATACGGTGTTTTTGTGTGGACAAATAGCCAAAATGTATAGTTAAAAACTGCAAGTTTGTGTGAACAGGTCCCCAGTGAACATTTTATAGCTTATTTTATATTTTGTAATATAGATTTTATAGCAATTCTTTTAATTACAATTAACAATAACAATGCTGGTGTCAAAGTTTTTGTGCATTATGACATTTTAGCATACATGCAACTGAACAGATTTTCCAATTATCGTTTCAATACCTGTATAAACAGACTACTGCTCCATCAAAACACTTTTCTCCATGGTTCAACTTTAACACCACTCTGTAAGAGGGAAACTCAATCACATGCCAGCGCTCAATAACAACACACACACCATAAAATATCCTTGGCTGCAATTACATGCAACGCTAGACACAGGACATATGACTTCCCAGTGCATTTCTCAACAGGTATGTGAATAATGCTGTTCCTGGAAGAGTCTTTGTGTTTGTGTGTAGGCCTGTAGGTGTTGTATGTGTGTGTGTGTGTGCGTGTGTGTGTCTGCTGATGGCAGCTGCGGGAGAAAAACAGGAGACTTGCTGACAGAAAAGGGTCTCTCTAATCACACACAGGATCCGAGGCGCAGTTCGCCCCCTTTCTCTTCCTGTCAGATCCTCCTCCAAAACACACACAACACAGGGATCTCCAACACACAGCAGCTCGTCTGCATCTCTCTGATGCCACAGACTGCAGCGCATGCGTGACAAAGAGGTGAAATGGAAAAAAAACGTTATATAAAACCTTCATGCATAGTATATATTTGCATAGTCAGGGTGATATTATAATTGTGGTGAAAAACACGGCACTGACAGATTAGCATATTGGCATTTCATGAAACATACAGTTTTTATATGCAAACTTTTTTTATAAGCGTTTGCAATGGAAATATTCAAGCTAAATAGAAATAAATGAACACACATTTTTTACTTTAAACAGTTTTATAGGTTTATTTTATTTCTGAAATGGTCAAAATTACAACGATGAGTTTTCATCGTTACTCCAGTCTTTCAACTCTGAAAACTGAACTGAAGCATTTTCAATTTACTAGAACTTCTATGTTAAGCTGCTTTGACACAATCTACATTGCAAAAGCGGTATACAAATAAAGATCAATTGAAAAGTGAATTCTGTATCCCATGATCCTTTAGAAATCATTCAGATATGCTGATCCGCAGCTTTAAAAGTCTTGTGAAGTACTTTGAAACGTGCATTTTTGTTCAATGTTTGATGTAACTGAACTGAAACATGAAGACGGGACATGGAGTAGTTCCTCCCCCTTTAAAAAAAAAAAAAACAGCCAATAGAGTTTAATTTTTATCACAGCTCTGCCAGTGAGAGTCAAGATGTCCTCGCTGCAGTCTGTAATCTCGATAACGTACTAGACCAGGTCCGATACGTAGTGGACTTTGTACTGCCCACTAAGGTAACACCCATACTACTGTGACAGTTGGGTTTAGTTGGGTACACTCTTCCAAAGAACACACTCTTAAGAATATTTCATTTCATTATAGTCATTTTAACAATTTAATAATGAGGCATTGGAATCAGAATGTGAAAACACATCCTAAATAATAATAAATATTAACAAAAAAAGTACAAGGTAAAAAGTAACAGAGGCTGCAATATCTGCTACCAGATCTATTTTCAGTTGTCAGACACCCACATGAAAATATATTATAGTAATTTATAGTAAATACTATAGTGTTTTTATAACCATAATGACACTGACATCTCCAGTAGAGAGAAAGATGTTCTACAATCAGTTAAATGTTGCTAGAATTGTTTTTTATGTATGGGCGATACATATTGCATCACCAAAAATTATTGAGGTCATGTCCATGTGTTGTGCGATAAGTCGATATAATGATTATTGTGACAGGCCTAACCGATACTAACATTAAAAAATGAAATATATATATATATATATATATATATATATATATATATATACACAGTTGAAGTCAGAATTATTAAAGCCCCTGAATTATTAGCCCCCCTGTTTATTTTTTCCCCTAATTTCTCTGTAACGGAGAGAAGATTTTTCTCAACACATTTCTAAACATAATAGTTTTAATAACTCATTCTAATAACTGATTTCTTTTATCTTTGTCATGATGACAGTAAATAATATTTTACTAGATATTTTTCAAGACACTTCTATACAGCTTAAAGTGACATTTAAAGGCTTAACTAGGTTAATTAGGTTAACTAGGCAGGATAGGGTAATTAGGCAAGTTATTGTATAACAATGGTTTGTTCAGTAGACTATCGGAAAAAATATATAGCTTAAAGGGGCTAATAATTATAAGACTTTCTCCAGAAGAAAAAATATTATATATATATATATTTTTTATTATTATCATTATTTATTTTTTATTTCACTGTGACTTTAAAAACATTTTTTAATGGACATTGAAAACAGTTTAATGTATTTATATTCATTCAAAAGTAATTCCTATTTTTTCAGGATTCTTTCAAGAATACAACATAAAAGAATCTGCATTAATTTGAAACTAAAATCTTTATATATTATATAAACAATATTACAATATTCTAAAAGTCTTTCCTGGTCAATGTTAATATGTCCTTGGCAAAATAAAAGCCTTCATTTCTTTCCAACTAAGGTGTGTTCTAATACGTTTGTTAGTGAGAGGTAATAACAATAACGGCATATTCTTCAAATTCCATCTGCCATGTTTTCCTTCTGTATGATGGGACATCAAAGTAAGGCTGAATGGAGACTGGAGCCCAAATATAAACACGTGGGACATAGTTGCAATGCCAATCGCATGCCTGACACGGTTACTCACAACTGCAGCACTCAACATGAGTACCCAGACCACACAACACAGCCTCCATCCAGTAAATCAACAACACTGCTTAAAAATGTCTGTTTACGCGCAAGAGGTTTACTATATAGCAGACTGGCTGAATGGCTGATTTATGACAAGATGAATCATTCGTTTCATTAATTCACTCAATGTAAAAACATTTTGCCAAAAATCACACAAGTCCAGGATTCAAGAGTAAACCGTCGAAGCAACCGATTACTAGATCAAGCAAGCTATTCCAGGCCAAATAAGGAAACGTATGCTAAGCAGAGCAGTGGAAAAGGCCTGGTTCAAATCCACTTCCCGGGAGAAGAATTATTTTTCCGTTTCCACTCCAAAATCCCCAGCAAAGCGTCGTTTTACTTGCAGGAAGCAACCGCAAGAAAAACTATTCAGTAGTTCGCAGAAGACAAAAGGTTCTTTAAGTGTTGCTGAGAGTGATTTGAAGAATTGAATTTCACACAACCGCGAAACATACGCCAGCAACGAAACAATACAAACACAACAGGGTTGTTGTGCGGCCACTTCTTTCCTCTTGGTGTGAGCAAGCAGGAAATGAGGTTGTGACGTAAAGAGACTCACACAATACAAACACACACTTTAACACAAGGTCAGATGTGTGTTACTAGTTTAGTCAGACCCAAAAGCCCCTTCACTCACAGCCAAACAAGTACAAAAGCAAAGACGGCTGCTGTGATTCAAGCCCACGTGTCTACGGCCCTACCACACAAACCCACTCATTATGATCGGACCCTCCTTTTGTGGAGCAGCAGGCAGATAGTCATCCATCAGACTCATACGTGAATCATGTGTTTGAGAGGGAAAAAGGGCCTCTCATTGCCACATGCTTGCTATCTGCCTCATCGGGTCTCTGCGAGGAACAAATAACAAACTAGAAACTGGTAGAAGTACACTCTCAGAAATAAAGGTAAAAAATCAGCATTTTTCTAGGGAAATGTTATGTCGTAAGAAATATTGTTACCGCAATACTCTAACAACAATATTGCATATTTTTCCCACTGTCATGCACTTAAAGGGTCCATTGTGGTGCCTCAAAAGTGTATATTTGTACCTAAAATTTTCAAGAGGTACACATTTGAACTTTTTAGGTACCAGTACGTAGGGCTGGGCGATATGGCAAAAATGCAATCTCGATAATTATTTTCCATATTGAACGATATACATTTCGATATAAGTTGTTAATGCTTCCAGATTAAAAAAAAAAAGTACCCCAACGATGACTGAAGCCACAAAACTTTGAGGGTCCATTAAATGGCATAACATATTTCGGCCGATAAATTTTCTGTGGTACATCTCTAATATCAACACACTTTTAGATACCCATAGTTGCACATTTCTGCTGTGTGATTGGCTCTTAGATCATCTTAGATCTTAGATCATAAAAGATATTTCTCAGATCTAGGGCTGCACGATATTGGAATAATCTAACGTTGCAATAATGTTACTCTGCAATTTATATCGCGATAAGAATACAATTTCACCAGATGACTTTAATATTTCTATTTGGAAAGAATTAATAATTTTAGATTGATTGGGATGATTCTATAGGGGAGCGCATCTGAATAAAACATGATAAACTATCTACAAGCATAGATAAATACAATGAAGAAAAAGATACAAATGAAATAAATACTGTTTTATTGTTTTCCGAGGAGTCTAAGTTTTTCTAAATGCTTTTAAAATCCTCATACAGGCCTCAAAAACACATGCAAATGATAAATTATAATCCAGACTCAACTTTGCGTATGATCACGATGTGACTATTGCGAATGATCATATTGCGATATCGATGCTGAAATGATATATTGTGCAGCCCTACTCAGATCTAATTAATCATATTTCAGACTAAAAAAAAATCTGTCAAGGTGCAAACATTTAGTCTTTAAAAAACTAATGAGTGAAAACCACAGCAGATATTCTGACTTTGATTGGCTGTTGTCATTTTCCCCTCTAGTCTCGAATCCCGCCATTAGTATTTATTTTCAGCTCTGGGTTCACCTTTGGGCTGCTCCAACCAATAACAGCAACTACTGAGAAAGTGGGGATAAAGATAATAAGGCCCCATCTTATTGGTCAAATTTAAATAAACAACCAATGTCATTTAATCACACATGTCAGCGCGATGTATATTGCACATACTATTTTCGCGATAATGATAATTTTGCAACATATTGTGCAGCTCTTTCTTTAACTACCCTGAGCTGTCCGGAAAGAAGTTCAGAGCCAATGCCAGCAGAAGAGAGCGAGCGTTCTGATCCCTATCACACACTGAAAGACGTATTTCCCCATGGTGCAATTAGATTAAGCTCAAGCAGCAAATCTGAGGCTTTCATGTGTTGATGTCTGATACTCTGAAGGTTATGAAAGTCTTTTTTGGGCTTCACTCATTTAGCCATGGTACTGTTGAAAAATAAAATTTGATTGATAAACCGGTGTTTTTAAGGAGTTAGTTCACAAAAAACAAGAAAATTTTGTTATTAGTTACTTGCCCATACATTGTTCCAAACTCTTGAGACATTTGTTCATCTTCAGAGCACAAATGAAGATATTTTATATGAAATCTGAGAGCGCTCTCATTCTCTGTAGTCAGCAAGGGTCCTGAATCTTTAAGAAATAATACCAAAAAAACATTAGTTCAATAGAAAATTATAAAGCTATGAGTAAACACTTTTGTGCTTAAATAAAATTAAAAATAATGAGCTCTATTTTTAATGACCTAAGCGCAAAGTCTAAAGCGCATGGCACAAAAGCATTAAAGGCATGTCCAAATCTATTTTTACTATTTTAAGGACGGAAAAATACACTCTGCACCCTGGCGCATGGTCTAACAGGTTTGTGCTTATTCTCTTAATGAGTTATGGGTGTGTTTTGAGCATAACGTGCATTAAACCAATCAGAGTCTCATCTCCCATTCCAGCTGCATCGCGCCATGGCGCATTTGTTATTTACTAGGGATGTGACAAGATCTCGGGCCACGAGATCTCGTGAGACTAAATCGCAACAAGATTTCTCGTTGAGGTGAAAAGTTGTCTTGTGAGTTGTGATGTTATGATGGAGCGTGAGGGTGAATTTAGCACTGAAGATTGGAGGCAGGATTGGATTTGAACCGCACATCAAGTGCTTTGCACACACCTGACAGGCTGGCCTCGGAGTTGCGCGTCACTCGTTTGGGGCAGGTGAGTGTGACGTAAGCGTTTTTTTCTTCACCGGAGTTCAAGGGTTGCCGCGTCCTAAAGCAGAGGCTGTTACAACTGCAGCCACACGCATTAACCATGGCTCATAACATACGATGGAATAGCACTTTAGATATGCTTAAGCCATAATCATCGTAAACACTAATCGAATTAAGACATGTGGAGTATTCCTATTTCAGTCATATTATTGAAGTGCAGTACAGACATGTAAACGACGTAATCAAACTTGTGTAGGACTTTTAGCTGCATTTTAAGCCATACACACTCAGCTGTTTGACACTTCTCTGCACCCATCGAGTCAGTAAAGGACCACAGACACACATCTCCTCCCAGTGCGCGCGCGTGCGCACGCACACACGCACGCACGCACACACACTGGTGACTCCTGGAGACACATACACTCGTCGTCGTCATTATCATCATCACCGAACACACGTTTACTGTCCGGAAAAAACAAGCTGTTGGTGAATGAAAGTGAAACTGTTGAAAAATTAAAAACCAAAAATGACATGATTACATACATTTTGTTCGATTCCCATGTGAAATTGTACAGAGAAGAAGCCAGTCAATAGAGTTTATAGCTAAATATTTAGAGTTTGCATGTCCTTTATGTCACAATTCATTAAAATAAATGTAAAATAACATTCATTACAAGTTGATTTTAAAAAGTACCTGAATTGTTTTACATTTTGTGATTTTTCTTCAGTTGAATCTATTTTCCATTCATATATTAGCTAATATTTAGCAGTGTTTGCATGTCCTTTACTGCATAGAATTCATTAAAATAGAAGTAAAATAACATTCATTGTTGATTTTTAAAAAAAGCACCTAAATAGTTTTGCAATTTGTGATTTTTTTTCAGTTGAATAAAATATTTTCCATTTCTATATTTCATCATTGAAGATTTCTTAAAAATTGTGTAAAAATCTCGTCTCGTGGAGTAAGCGTCTCGTCACACCCCTAGTATTTACAGACTTTGTAAGTGGAAAAACTGAACGATTCACTAGTGAGAAAACATTTAAACATACCATCTGCAGCGTGCCTCCTCCATTTGCCCTCTTTCTCTTTACTTCACTTTTACTCTTTACTTTACTGCTTTACTTTCGTGGAGTAAGGAAACACTAAAGACATCCATTAGCCTACATATTTAATTTTGTTTGTTTAGCGCAAAGATTTGTTTCAAAACTATTTCTAATTTCCAGCAAACAAATAAATGAACAACAAAAACAAAGTGTGGTAAACTGAGTTATATCCAAACACACGTCCTATTCTTAAGGCTGATTTATACTTCTGCATCAAGCACACGCGTATGGTCCTTCACAGCCTTCGCGCGGTCGCATAAAGTTGTTGCATGTCCACCGGTTCTCACCTTGAATGAGTGAGTTTTAGCTACTTGTAGCATTCAAAATAAACAAAACACCTGCGAAGAAACTCGACAGAGGAACATTCGTTCCGTTTCGGAAGTGTTATTGCAGAGCAACACAAACAGCATGCAGAAGTAAATGCATGACTACGTGCAAGGCAGGCGCCGTGGGTCACGCCGATCACTCGATGCAGAAGTATAAATCAGCCTTTATGCCCCCCATATGGTGATGTATACGTCTCCCAAACCCGACAGGTGGACAAATCTAAACTTGTTTTTATTAAAACAAATATAAATATGCGTATAATATAATGTACGAGTTTGGACCCGCATAGGCGCATAACTTTAGAGCAGTTTTTAGTTTGTCAATGGCGCTGTCTATTTCAGTTCCACAAAATAGCAACGCGCCAACATTGCGCCTTAACACACCTCCTTTATGTAATAGCAACAAATTGTGCCATACACATCTTGCGCCTTATTGCTCCAGGTGTATGATAAGGCCCAATGACTTTATTCAACCGTTTCTTCTCAGTGTCAGTATAGGATGTGCAAGTATTTTTCTGTACTTTAAACATCTCTTCACAGTTGCTGTCTACGGAGGATGAGAGAGCTCTCAGATTTCATTGAAAATATCTTCATTTGTGTGATGTTCTGAAGACAAACTAATGTCCCAGGGGTTTGGAAAGACATGATAGTAAGAAATTAAAAGGATAGCTCTCCCAAAATTACAGTCATCATTTACACACTTGTCACGAACCAGTTTTGAGTGTATTTTTTCTGCTGAACACAAAAGATGATATTTTGAGGAATGCTGAAAAGCTGCAACCATTGACTTCCATAGTATTTGTTTAGCTACAAAAATTTAAAAAATCATTCACAAATCAACAAATTGTACATACAAAACAAGCCAGGTCTACTTATAATAAGACAGTCGAAAGGCTTAATTCTGAAAGTCTCCATGGAGCGGCACCCAGAGGTCTGGGGAGCTCAAGTAAACATGCTCTGCTTGGAAACAGACGTCACGATGCATGCTAACATTAACCGCCATTGTGTGCCAGTGAGAATGTGTTAATGAAGGGCATGAAGGGTTAAAGCTGCATTAAAGTGTCATTTCTACACCACTAGCAGCAAAACAGGAGCGCAGGAAAATAAAATCAATTTCAAACAGGTTTCCCCACCCGTTTTTCACTGTTATGCCAAACGGACAGCCCCGCCCCAAAATCACACCCATTGGTTGAGCCAATGTTGCTGTGTGGATCTGCTCAAACAAACAGAGCTTTCATGTTATGAAAGTGTTTACACTTTTCAGGAAATCAACCCACCAGTGACTTACTTGTAGTTGTCTCTGAACATTAAATGGAGATATATAATAGAAACAGACATCTGAATTTTGAAATAGCTTTTAGCTGCTGGAAATAGAAAAAAACATTTAAGAAATAAATTGTGTTATGGGAAGAAGCCAAGAAGGTTTGAGCATATTAAATTAAATACATAGACTGTTTGCATTTACATCATGGTTTTCATTATGAAGATACTCTGATGTAAACAAGTGGAATACGCTAATTTTGTTCGGATTTTTGCTAACGGTAATCTGCTTGTTATGTGTATTGAACCTCTTCTAACCCCTGAATTGGCTATATGCACACAGACTTTTAATTTTCAGTCAGCCAGCCCAAGCGTTTCTGGTCTTTCCATTATAAAATAGTCACGTTTAAGATCTGATTTCTATAAAAATCAGTGACCTTCACTGCCTGATTGATATACGATATAAAGTGGTTATCAGACTGGGCAAGAAGCACTGCATTAAATTCCATTTTTCCGCACCATGTTTTTAAAATGTGGAAATTTATTTTACCCCAGTATTTTCAATGGAGTTTATGCACTAGTCTGCTTCTACTGACGGCGCCTGTATTGTCTTTCATCTCGTTTTACACTTGAACAACTGAATGAATGCTTAAGTCTATTTAACTGATTATATTTTAATTACATTACAACATCAATGCTGTAAAAGCAACTTTATGAAATTGAAAATAATCACATTAACCTTTCACCAGAAGTTTATTGTTGGCTGAAAAGCCCTAGCTGTGCATATAGCCCATTAAAAATGAAAAATAAACCCTACAGTCAAATTTATTTTTGCTGCTTGTTCAAACTACTTATTTAAAATGAGCTGAATCAACACAATTCTTGAGTTTTTTTGGCAATCAACTTAATTGTTTTATCTACAAACTTGCAAAAACAATTAAGTTAACTTAATCGATTTGTGTTGAGACAACATGAAGGAATTGTGTGGAACCCAGCATTTTTACAGTGTATTATTACAATGACGATTAGGTCATAAGAGATCAAAAGACTCTGGTAAACAAATATGTACATTTCTGAAGTTGTTGATTGTCAACTGATGATTCCCACTCTGATCTTCCCAGCGGTTAGCAGACATCTTTTCAGGAAATCAACCCACACCAGTGACTTACTTGTAGTTGTCTCTGAACACTAAATGGAGATATATTTTATAAACACACATCCTAATTTTTAAATAGCTTATAGCTGCTAAAAATAGAAAAGATAATTTAAGACGGTAAGGTAAGGAAGGTAAGAATGTTTGAGCATTTATATGACTGTGTTACAGGAGCAGCGAAAAAAAAAAGACAACAAATAAGTGAGAAAGGCTGAGCTGTTTAAGGGCCAAAAACACATAGGAATCAATCAAACAAAACCAGGACACACAGAGACGGAGAGAGAGAGAAAGACAGAAAGAGAGAGATAGAAAGAGACAGAGATCTCCCCATCCCCCTGCTCTCATTCCCTGATCTATTTCGACAGTCTCCATTTCTTCTCCTTACAGCGTTCCTGTTCACTATTCATCTCCTGTCTTACCTATTCCTTGACCTTAACAGTGATGAGAAAGGTGATGCTTCATGGCATCCATAAAATAACCCTCAAAAAAATATTTAATTCATATCGAAATCAAAATTTAATCTTTTTTGTAACATTGCTTTATCACTACACAATTTTCCTTAACCCATGCTCTTAATTTCAGTCAAATTAACCCATTTCAATTCCACATTTCAATAACAGATCTTCTTTGATTGGCGTTTTTGAGTGAGGGCAGGATCAACTGAGGTGAAACCAGCCAATAGCAAACCACAACAATCCAATCAATTGCGTTGATGAGTGTGTGTGAATGTATGGGTGTTTCCCAGTACTGGGTTGCAGCTGGAAGGGCATCCGCTGCGTAAAACATATGCTGGAATAGTTGGCGGTTCATTCCGCTGTGGCGACCCCTGATAAATAAGGGACTAAGCAGAAAGGAAAATGAATGAATGAATGATTTCATTAATTACTCGGGACTAACGCCACCTACTGTCAGTTTTAGTCTCATATTTATACAAGACAAGCCTAAACCAGATAAAAGTACCAGCACAAATTAAAACATTTTTTTTAAAACACCCAGTAAAATTGTTTAAATATTTCTATACAAAAAATCTATACAAAAGATTTATGAGTGAGTTATTGAATTATTCATTGAAAATGAGACTAAAAAAATAAATGTGTCGTACAAGATTATAATGTTAGATTTATACATTTAGCATTATCAATCAGCAACAGTAGCGCTGATCATTTTTCACAGTATTAAATATTTTACTTTTTTATTCAGCTGATTATTTCTTGATTTTGATTTTTATTAAAATTACAGGTTCTAATTTTAGTCCCTTATTTATCAGGGGTCGCCACAGCAAAATGAACCACCAACTATTCCAGCATATGTTTTATGCAGTGGATGCCCTTCCAGTACACCAACACTCATACACTCTCTCATTCACACACACTCATACACTACAGCCAATTTAGTTCATTCAATTCACCTATAGCGCATGTCTTTGGACTGTGGGGGAGACCGGAGCACCCAGAGGAAATCCACGCCAACACGAGGAGAACATGCAAACTCCACACATGCCAACTGCCAACCCAGCCAGGACTCGAACCAGCGACCTTCTTGCTGTGAGGCAAAGGTGCTAACCACTGAGCCACCATATGACATTTATCTCCTCCCTTTTTTGCTGATCCAAAAATGGTCCAATCCGTAACTCAAAAAAAAATCCGTAATGTGATCCAAACCATGAGATTTGTGATCCGTTACACCACTACTAATATGACGGTAACTGAACATAGGAAAGCACATTGCAGTTAATGCCATTAAACCAATCTCAAAGACAGGATCCTGCCTCATGTTTAAATGATGAGCACGTACTCAAGTCTATGGATTTTATGAAGGCTTTCCACATGATTCATTCATGTCTCCAATCAGGCCCTCACAAACATCCCCCAAATGAGAGCTGAGCTTTGAGATCAAGTGTCTGCTGTTATATTAGCGCTCATTATAGCATCACTTTAAAACAAGGCCCAAGAGAACATCAGCGAAAGATGAGGAAAACTCACTGGCATTATTATGCAGGTCAACACGTAGTCATTCCTTCCAAAAATCGCTCCTTTTTTAGATTAAAAATTAATGCAACATTTAGCTGAATGTAGAAAGGTCTCACTTGATATTTTTACTACAGCTCATCTATAAATAACCGACAGTTTGTCAACGTGTTACCCATCATGTTGGGTTACCTCAGAAATGTCCTCACCTTGTAGCAATTTCCAGTGCAAGTCTGGCTAATTTGTCATTGTCAGTTAGCGAACACTTGTCCAAAACCAACTTACATTTATTACAACAATGCAGGGGTGTAACACTAAACAAAAAGAATGGTTCAGGACGTACCTCAGTTTTAAAATCAGGCTTTTTAGTACATTGTAAAAAACATTATTGCTGCCTTAAATTTCAGTTGAATCAAATGATCTTTTCTAGTCATCTCAACTTACATCAATGAAACGGACAAAAAATATTAAGTTAAACATTTTATAAGTTCAAAAATTGAGTTGAAACCTGATTCATTCATTCAAATAAGTTAAAGCAACATAAAAATAGTTGTTGTCTTGAGTTTGTCATTACATAAACTAAAAATGTTTACATTAACCCAATCTAAAATTTATCATAAAAATATGTTTCTTCTACAATTAGCTGTAAACAACGAATTATTTACACAGTGGCTGTGTCCGAAATCGGCCACTATAATGCATTTAAATTTACTAACTCGACCGTTAGAAAAATACGTTCTATACAGTATGAATGTGAGTAGTATGAATGGAACTCGAACGTACTACATGCGCCATTTTGTCATGATCACATGACCTACCCGTGAATGTGTCGCTTCACTTCCATTCATGAATTCTCTCACGGTGCATCATGGGATAGCGTCGCGTCCATCGGATGTGCACTTTAGCCAGTGACTTTCTTAACTTCATGCCCTGTCAGGTTTGTTTAAATGCATTAATAATAATGAAGGCATCACAAACAGCTTAAGGAAGATAATGAAAAAAGGCAAAAAGAGAGCAAATATTAAGAAACTTACTATTTTCAAGATGTAATATGACATATCTAGATGTTTTATTGATGTCTTGTAATGAGTGAAATACTAATTATGTAACAAGTCCTTATTACTATTGCTCTAACTACTAGTAGCAAGGAATGATGTGTTAAATTACGTTTCATTCAACGAGCTGTCTACACAGCAATCTGTCTTAAAGACTTATTTAATTGCTTCAATTTGCAGGGAATGCAATTAACAAATATAAAATGTGTGCCTTGCAAGTCGCTTTGGATGAAAGAGTCTGCCAAACGTATTAAGGGTCCCATGAAATTAAAATAATGTTTTTTAGATGTTAGTATCAATTAGTATCATGTTAGTTAAGGATATCTATAAGATTGTGTGCTCCAAAATAGTGACAAAATTCCCATTTAGAAGATATATATCACCTAAATGGATAAATGATTTGTTTTTCTACATCACCTCATACATCAGTTTCTCATCAAATCTTCTGACCCATCAAATGCTCTCTAGTATCTGACATGTCCCACCCTCTTCGAGACGCTTCTCATTTGATGCGCTTTAAACTAAGGATGCAACAATTATAGAATTTGGCTGTATCATTATAGTCTGAGGAATAATCACGGTTTTAATGTTATTACAATTATTATGCATTCATTAATTTCAAAACAACACTAGTTTAGAAAAATCACACGAAAAATCCTTTTAAAGTGTTATTTATTGCTGCTCAGTAACCAAATAGTAATAAAAAACAAAAAATAGTCCATTTCTCTCTTTAGCGCTTCCAATATTCGCGTCGCTACCAATATGCGTGCGCAAGCCGCACGCCTCCATTGGAAATAACGAACTTGCGTGCGCAAAAGACGCTATATGTGAACGGCCCTTACGTGTGGTCTGCGGTGTGAACGAGGCATCAGTTGATAACCTCAGCCATAGTTAATCCAGTGTTAATTCGTGCAGAAACACTATGTTGAAAAGCCGTTATGATTAATTAACCGTGACGAATAAAAGTGCGGTTAAAGCCGCAGTCACACTGGACTTTTCTCCCCATAGACTTCCATTCATACGCACGCGAATTAGATTTTTTTAGGTAAGTTTAAATTGCAAAAAATAAAAATCCCCAAAACTATCCCAAAGATGCATTTTTTGTGAATATCGCACAAATCATAATTCATGGAGACCTGGATTATTAAGGAACAAATGAACAATAAACAAGGAAAAGAGATCAACTCGGGTCTCAATGAGCGTTTGATGTCTTTGATGGTTCAGGCAGTGCCCCTACAAACTGTAATGAATGAACTGGGCCATGTGTCAAGGTTTTTTTAAACAGAAATAGCATTCAGGTGTGCCTTTCAAGGGACGCTGTAATACACAAACATGTCTTTGACACGGTTGTTTTCAAAAAGGGAAGCAGGACTTCTGCACTATTGTATTCAAACAACAATGCTTTCCTTTTATGCGTGATTCTTTACTATTACAGGGAATGATACAGTCGTGGCCTGGTGGTTAGAGTGTTGGACTCGTGATCCGAAGGTTGCTGGTTCGATACTCGGTACCAGCGGGAATTGGGGGTGGGGGGGAGTGAATGACCAGCACTCTCCACCACCCTCAATACCACGACTGAGGTGAGTCCCTTGAGCAAGGCACCGTTCCCCCCAACTGCTCCCCGGGCGCCGCAGCATGGCTGCCCACTGCTCCGGGTGTGTGTTCACGGTATGTGTGTGTTCACTAACTGTGTGTGTGCACTTGGATGGGTTAAATGCAGAGCACAAATTCCAAGTATGGGACACCATACTTGGCCACTACACTTCACTTCACATAATTCACAGCAGCCATGGGTTGTTGTGATAATAGCTGTAATAGAAGCACAAGGCTTGAAATCACACCATAAGCCCTTTTACTGACCATGTGGCCAGAAGGTTAAAGCACGTGTATTTTTTATGGGAAAATGAACAAGTCATAATATGCAGATCGTAATAGTAAAGAGACACGAAGTATATAGGCATTGTACATGAATATACTGACAATAACAGCCATATACACTACCTGAGAAAAGGCTTTTAGTTGATTCCAGTTGTAAGAGCAACAAATAATAACTTGACTTCTAGTTGATCATTTGTAAAAGTGGCAGAAGGTAGATTTTTCCGATGAATCATCTGTTGAATTGCATCCCAATCATCACAGAAGACCTATTGGAACCCGCATGGACCCAAGATTCTTACAGAAATCAGTCAAGTTTGGTGAAGGAAAAATCATGGTTTGGGGTTACATTCAGTATGGGGGCGTGCGAGAGATCTGCAGAGTGGATGGCAACATCAACATCCTGAGGTATCAAGACATTTGTTCTGCCCATTACATTACAAACCACAGGAGAGGGCAAACTCTTCAGCAGGATAGCGCTCCTTCTCATACCTCAGCCTCCACATCAAAGTTCCCGAAAGAAAAGAAGGTCAAGGTGCTCCAGGATTGGCCAGCCCAGTCACCAGACATGAACATTATTGAGCATGTCTGGGGTAAGATGAAGGAGGAGGCATTGAAGATGAATCCAAAGAATCTTGATGAACTCTGGGAGTCCTGCAAGAACGCTTTCTTTGCCATTCCAGATTAATTTATTAATAAGTTATTTGAGTCATTGCAGAGATGTATGGATGCAGTCCTCCAAGCTCATGGGAGTCATACACAATGTTAATTCTTTTTCCACAGCACCAAGACTTTATATTCTATACTGTACATTATTTCTGACAAGACTTTTGTCTAAGCAAAGTCAGACCTTACTGTCCTAATTAAATAATTAAAAATCAAGGCATGATCATATTTTATTTTGGTAAAACAAGCGTAATCTAGAGGCCTTTGCCACTTCTGATGCCAAATGACCAACTAGAAGAAAAGTTATTATTTGTTCTTCCTAACACTTGGATAGGCGTCAGGTAGGACTTTGTCAGGTAATGTATATGGGCAACATTTTCAACTATATACAAAAAAAACTTGTCTGAGTTTTGGCTGTTCATTTACTCAAGAACTGCATTTTGGGGGCTTGAAGACGCATTTGAAAAATCAAAACTGCTAATTTTTGACATCATGGTTTATACTGTGAAAATATAATTCTATGAAAACAGTGGCATTATTCACATGCCTATTACATGTTTAGTTTATAGGCATGCAGGAGTACTCGACAACCAAAACAACAGTGACGGACTACTATCTATTGAACATACTCTGCAATGCTGAAGTGCACTCAATTTTGTGATTGTTTTAGAACCGCCGATTCAGCTGCCTATGTGAGAAATCACTAGTAATAAATGGCAGAAAACGGTCAAAATACTTGCTCTACAATCAAGTGTGTTCATGACTATACATAAAAACAACAATAATATAATAGGAAAATATCAGTTTGCAACATCAAGCAACAAGTTTTTAACGTCGAAAAATCAATGGAAGTGAATGAGACCGGAGGTCTCGAGCCAAAAAGATTCCAATGTCTGCTGCGCCTGCTCGTACATGAAGAATAATACTTAAAGTTGATAAACTGTCAGACCAACTCACAGTGCATCTTCAAGCAGAGACAGCACAAAGAAAGCAACACAGCAAAGGATGTTACTGCAATTTTTAGCTTCTTTCTTGTGCACAAATGATTCAAATTCATTTTAAATCTTAAAAACATATCAAAGTACAATTCTGTGGTTCCAGCTCAAATCCCAACTTGACATTGCAGATCCTGCGATGTGACTACTGCAGATTCGTACATTGCAATATCGATGCTGTAACAATATATTGTGCAGCCCTAGCGACAACATAGTCAATTTTTACTTGGTGTGTTCCAGGCTTTAGGTGTTGTATGAAACTGGTATTATTGATCGATGCCCTGTTGCAAAATGGTTGCATTGCATAATGCATATATTACATGGTGACCTGCTTTCTTTTTCCACTAGCAGAGAGCATAGCTGTATGGACCCTTTTCACAAGACTGTTATGACACGTTTAACGGTCATTATAATCTTAAATCCTTGAAAGTTTTTAATATTTTGATTTTGACGAACATTTATTTGCATTTATGAATGTATTATATCATCTTTGCGTCAAATTACAAAAAACGAATTACCGCTTAAGCGAGGTGTTTCTAATGCAGCGTCTATGGGGCTGAGAGTAAATTTTCATCGTCATCAGTCTCACACAATTTTTTTCCTTTTTCTGAGAGTTTTGATAACACCATTGCGGCATTTTTCTTTTATTATTTCAGCAACTAGGATTGTAAAAAAATTATTTGCTGTACTCTCTGATTCATTGCGCTCTAAGTTTACCCAACTATGACGTCTTCCGCTACTGAGAAACCCAAAAATGTGAAAAGACTGCACATCAAGCGGATGATAACATTGACATCTTTAAATTTGAAATAATGATTTTACAGGGGTCGATGACGTGAAAATAAAAAATGTTACATGTAATAAATGTAATCATGTCTTGGGCAACACGGTGGCTCAATGGTTAGCACTGTCGCCTCACAGCAAGAAGGTCACTGGTTCGAGCCCTGGCCTGGTCAGTTGGCGTTTCTGTGTGGAGTTTGCATGTTCTCCCTGTGTTGGCGTGGGTTTCCTCCGGGTGCTCCGGTTTTTCTCCTACAGTCCAAACACATGTGCTATAGGTGAATTGGGTATGAGTGTGTGGATGTGAGAGTGTATGAGTGTTTCCCAGTGCTGGGTTGCGGCTGGAAGAGCATCCGCTGCGTTAAACATATGCTAAATAAGTTGGTGGTTCATTCTGCTGTGGCGACCCCTGATTAATAAAGGGACTAAGCCGAAGGAAAATGAATGAATGAATGTCTGTGCTTGAGACTTCATTTTACTGACAGTTTGCACCAAAGAGAATTAATGAAGTGTTCAACTTTGTCAGCAAAAATGCACATTCCTGCACAAGCAATATTTTTAATAGAGCTATTTTACCCCTCGTCCTCATTTTGGCTCTTATTCTGTCATTTTTTTCGCTTCTCATCTACCCCCTCTGCCACTAACTATGTCCCTCATTTTCTCTCAGGATGATCCAGCATTGGCCTCCATGATTTACTGTCGGAAGCTGTCTTGGCGTCTCTCTCTCTCTCCGCAGTTGAATAAGTAGGATCTTCTTGCGCTGTGCCAGGAGACGGAGGGGGCAGCGAGTGCACCATTCCTAACCCAGCGAATGTAGGTCAATACGACCTTTCCCTACCACACATGGAGACGAAGAGAAGAGGCGAACGAGAAACTGAAAAAAAAAAAGATGACAGGGAGAGCGAGAGATAGAGAGGCTGGATAAATCAAGAAGCCGTGACACAACAGAGACATAGAAGGAGAAAAGGAGAAAGAGAGACGGGGTGGTAACAGTCAACGACAGAAAATGTAACTCCACAATGCTAACCACATGACGTCTGAGTGTCAGAAAAATTCATCTGACGTTAACGGAGAGAAGACACTGCCAGACCTCCACACAAAAAAAATACCAGGGGGCCTATTAGCCAAGGACAAAGACACCATCAAAATCACCAGACGGGCAATTTAGCACACAATGCCAAGTTCACTAAAAGTTAAACAGGAAAGAGAAAGAACATGAAACTATGACTTTAACAATAAGAGCAAGTACTCTCTGAACAAGAGAAATGGGGATTTTAAATGCATCCAAGAACATTTAGGGTGTGTTCACAATTGTGGTTCTGTTTTAGGTTCACGTAAAGGGGTAGTTCACACACAAATGAAAATTCTATCATTTACTTGTATCAAACCTTTTACAGTTTGTTAAGCACAAAATATATTTTGCTCAAAACCTGTAACCATTGATTTCCATAGCTTTTTCTTTCTACTATAGAAGTCAATGGCTTTCTCAAAAAATCTAAGTAAATAGTGAGTAAATTAAAGTTTTTGTATGAGCTATCCCTTTAACGTTCACTTTGGTATTTCTTTAAGGCCAAACTTGTTGTGTGTCCGCATATGATGGTATTTTAAATCAGCTGGGAACTCGTGAACAGCCTATAAAATGGGCTAAACGCACTGGACTAAATGCGCTTGTTGTATGTGCATACATATGATGGTATTTTTATGAGCTGAGAACTCGTGAAGATCCAATAAAACCTACAAAGGAGTCAAAACAGAACCAGAAAAATTACAAAACCAATGAAGATCTACTAAATCTACTACAAGATGTTTTTATGACACCCACATTGGAGTGTAATAGTCAATGTAGCTCCTATGACAAGAAAAATCAGGTGTGCTTGAACATTCTGTAAATTTTAGGTTGACATTTGGTTAGTTTATATGTTTTTGGTGCATGTTTTAGTCAAACCAAATCAGAGAGCTCGTTTGGAAGCTGGCCAAGACTTATCATTTCATCGGTCTCAGTTCACTTGCTCGGTGCATACCAAAGTTTCTATGGCAGCATTCACGCTTTTTCTAATAATAGATACAAACATGGCAAAAGTGTAAACACCCTAAATGTGATGCATGACGTTATGTTAAAAATACATGTTTAATGTATGGCAGCAGGATTTCCTCAATATTGAAAATGCAGATGTAGTCCAGAAATGTAAAAAAAAAATTGTATTTACAGTATAATGTCGTAAAATCTGGCAAATTTAAGATTAATCAAGATAAATTTCAAATATTTCTTCAATATTCAATGTCACGTGAATCTGCAGAAATCTTTTTTACTTGGTAATATGATTCTTAAATATTTCTAATTATCAAAACAGCTGTGCTTTTTAATATTGTCATAGATAATCATTAATTTAAAAATCATGCTCACCCCAAACCTTTGAACAGCACCTGTGTGCATCATCATTGCTGTATTAGACAGCAGACAAAAAGATTCATTTCTATGGCATGTAGACAGATGATAAATATGGGGTCAAGGTGTTTAGTGAGTACATGGATGAGGAGGTGGAGTTACAGACAGAAACACGGTCTGTCAGCTAATGCATGTTCTAACAAGACTACAATAAGTGTAAAAACTGGAGGCAGGGCTAACTTACATACTAGGCAGAAAGGGAATGTAACACAAACATCATGAGGCTAAGTAATAGTCTTCAGCAACTTTGTGGCTGTGTTGAAAAGAAGCAAAATACTGTAAACCAAAAGCCTCTTGAGGGGTACTGAAACAACCAAAGTTTCCGTTGTGAAGATAGCAAGACGCGGTACTTTCAATTGTGGTTTCATGACGCAACCCAAAAAACAAAACCACTACGCTTGTGCTTTAAGATAATACTTAATATAGAATGAATACCAGGTATCTGGAGAAATGCTTTTTAAAAAACAAATAAAACTTTAAGATGCTTGTCTAGTGGACCCAATGTGAAAACCAAATGTTCTAACCATTATAAGCTTCAGGATGGTCTCACAGCCTGGTCAAGCTGGTGTTCAATTGGTTAGGTCAAACAACAAGACGGTGCTCCAAAATCTCCAGCAAACTGTGCAGAATCCAGCTGAAACAGGCTGGAGGGCCAGCAAACCAGCTTTGACTGGTTTAAGATGTTGTTTTGAGCAGGACAGGACTTCGTGACCTAGTCTTGGACTAAATATTTCCTAAAGCATTATACAGGAGGTATTAAAATGGGTCCTGTAAATGGTTAACCTGGCCTTGCAGATGAAAGTCCTGCTATCAGAATAAACAATCAAATGTGTGTCATCCTATATTTATGGCATACGTGACTCAAGGTTTTGCCTCACTACATCTTCACCAACATAAAAGCAATCTAATCTTTAATTAAAATGATTATAATATGTCTGTTTAAAAAGACAGGATAACTGTGTCATCAATCTTTCTGGAATAGCTCTGCTAAGCTAGCAACCAAATGCTACACGAGTCAATCTGGCATACCGTTTAGTCCTATTTCTCAGCTCAATCTAACAGCAATAGTCGCAATCGTGTCTGCCATTACGTTTTACATAATTAACGACCTCGTTACTTTAATTACCGAGGTACTAAACAGACTTTCACCACCTTAATCTCAGACACCATGCTAGCTAGTTAGCAGGGAGTTGGAGTGCCACGCCAGGTCATTGTTTACATTGCTGACTACCTTTGATTTTCACATTCGTCTGATCGTTCATTTACTATTCACTCTATGACTTTTATGATGCAAATCAACATTTTATTCACATCCTATCGGTGATACATCAGTAATTAGTAGCATAAATAAACTGACACTTTTAAAATTTACCTCATTTCTTAAAGCTGCTTCCAAATCAAGAGAACACATTTTAATAATAATGCTAAATATGGATTAACGTTATAAGGGTTTCAGAAGTAAAATGTGTATGTGTGGGTTTAACTTATTTATTCATAGTGTGGCCTGCACAAGCTCTGCCTAACCTTACATTTCTAGCCACGAGCTCTTCTTCATCAATAAGTTGCACGATTGACCCAATTATATTTATTATCTCTTACGGACTAAGCTGCTAAAAATCTATGATAAGTGAAAGTGATTTCTGTTAAAAAAAAATCCTGCTAAAATATTTTTCCAACTAGCACCAGTGGCTCACACATGCTAACGACAAAACCAACTGAAATTTCTCCAGCTGTGCTGTTATAAACCACATTTTCCTTCAAATGCAGGTAATCAGACCAACACATTTTTGCACTTAATGCATTATATTGTACAACAATCACTGCTAATTGCCATGATCTATTCTAGCCAGCCTTCCCCACCCACCCAGTGCTCGAACAATGTCCTGGAGCCTCGCGCCATTCAATCAGAGCTTTCGGGCGATTTTTCGGGCTTACCAGATTTGAAGAATGTCGCTATATCGGCCGCGTCCTTAGCCGCTTCCTCGGCCCCTTCCCCCGAGCTCATGGCTGACGAAAAAACACACAAAAAACTACTATCCAAATCTAAAGTTGCTGTTTAATTCCCCCACAGGCAGAAGGATTTGGAAAAGGCGTCCTCCGCCCCTGTGTCTGAGCACTGATCTGACACGGACGGGAAAAGGATCACTTCTGAGTGCTGCTGGGGAACATCACAAAACCTCCTCCATCTTGGATAACACACATTAACAGTGCCGGCCGGCGGTCGGTTCTCCCGAGCGGAGCGGAGAGACGGCAGGGGGCGGGAGATCACCGCTGAACAACACTCTTTCCAGCTTTTCCCCGTTCTAGTGACCTTAAGTAAATAATTTTAGGTTGAATATGATAGAATTTGAAGCATACAATCTTCTTGGACACTCCAGAGACTCGTCGTTATATGTACATCTACATATATATATTGCATAATACTATCAATAATAATAATAATAAATATAATAATAATATCATATAATATATAAAATATAATAATAAAAAAGTCAAATAATAATATTTATTATTATTGTTATTTACTGTTATTTATATAATAAATAATATAATAATTATTATTATTATTCGATTTAACATTTTATATATATATATATTATTTTGACATAATAATTATGCGTGGCTTAAGCATTTATTATTATTATTATTATTATTAAATAATACAAAAAAAGATAATTTAACTTTTTAAGACAATTTAATTTAAGTTAACTTGTGGTTATATATAAATGTGTATTAGTAAAATACCAAATACCAAAAAGAAATCTTGCTTTTCTTTTAGAATTTTCAACTAAAACTAAAACTTTTCACACTCTACAAGTGGTGATATTTTGCACATAGGGGACACAAGGTGACATTTTGATGACAAATGACATGGCGAAACTCGCAGTTTATTTATAAACTACAGGTGTATGAAATTATCTGTAATGTGACACATTTGGAAAAGGGTTTGTAAGTGCACATATACTGTAGGTCCCAATCTAGATCATAAAATAATTTGTGGTTATAAATTTAATATGAGTTTAGATTTATTTTATTTGTTTGTTTGTTGGTTTTTTGGTTGCTTTATTTATTCATTCATTCATTCATTTTCCTTCGGCTTAGTCCCTTTATTCATCAAAGGTCACCACAGCGGAGTGAACCGCCAACTTATCCAGCATATGTTTTACGCAGCAGTTCCAGCTGCAACCCAGTACTGGGAAATTGTTTGTTTATTTATTTATTTTCAAGAAGTCTATTCTCCTCACAAATTATGCATTTATTTGATGGATTTACATGGGCATTTTTTAGTATTGTGAAATATTGCAGGTATATATATATATTGCAGGTGAAAAGTTGGATCATGATATGCCTCTGTTTGTCAGTGGAATTTGTGTCATTTATCCCACACTTGTTGAATCACACTGACATCTGGTGGGTAAAATTGTGAATGCACTGGCTAACATTCTGCTCAGTGGCCTTTTTGAGGGAAAGTGCATGCTTCTGCATTTCAGGCTAGTGTGATTTCCCCAAGTAGGACATATTCCTGGATAAACATCTATTTTGATCATGGAACAACATTTCAATCAGCCAGTCAGATTGAAGGGATAACTTTAGGCTTACAGTTAGGGTTTTGTGCTTCTACATCATTGTTATCCAACTATAATACCTTCTGATTTTGAGAATAATTTCTAGTTAGGGTTAGGTTTACGGTTATATTATATTTTCATACAAGAATGATGTTCCAGGATCAACATAGTTGGGACATTCTACCAGAAACGTACATTTTCACTTATAAAAAATGTGATAGGACCGGACCTTTAAGCTTGTCGTCCTCAAAAAATCATACAAAACCAACCATAAAATCATACGATTAAACGATAGAACACATCCTTGATCAGTCAGCTTATCCTCCATCAAATGATGTCATTTGCCAGTCATAGCCTTAAGGGTGTATTGCACACATTTTATGTTAAATTTAATGCAAACGTGACAGGATTGACAGAAACATGGGGACAATTGTAAAATAGTATTTATTTGTAGAATTTATGTATAATTTCATGTTTTTAATCAATTGATGTGAATGATAAAAACTTAAACTTGCTATTTCTGAAGTTTTTTTCCCTTAATAACTGTTTTTAGCATAACAAAACTATTAAAGCTGTAGGTTCAATTGGGTTGAGTACAAGGTCAATGACAGGGTTTGTAGTGTTTTTAATAAAGATAAAAACAAATCTGAGATCCAAATGAATGACATATTCCTTTACAGAACAACTCACAGAAATCAACCATCAGTCCATTTTAGAAATGTTTGGGATGAAATACTTTTTATTCACTGTATTTGTGTTTTTATTTCAGGGACAGAAAATGTGCGTTTCTGGTAGAATGTCCCAGTTGTTAATCCAGTATCGCATCCTACTTGGGAAAATCACACACATCATCATACCGAAGTTACAAACTCATCTAAATGAAATGTAAAAGAAAGAAACCAGTCATCACCAGGCCCGTAGCCAGCCTATTAAAAGGGGTGGTTCTTTTTTCTCAAAAAGTAGACCTATTTGCAGTTATTCGAGGTTCAAATGCTGCATTTTAGTGACATTTTAAGCACTAATTTGTGCTGGATTAGCTTGTCAGATCAGAACGTTATCATTACCACACTTTTTGATGCAACAAATTTTGTCAAAATGCTTATCATATTATTTTTTGTTTTCAAAAATGTATGTTTATTTACAAATGTGCATTTAAACTAAGTTATTACAGTTTTATATGTAACGTAATGAGATTAGAATTGTAAAAATATGAAAAAATACTTATTTTAAAATGCTAATTTATTATCATCCATCAAAAAACAAACAAACAAACAAACAAACAAACAACAAAAAATTGTGAATCTGTTAAAACATGTTTTAAATTAAAAACTGTATCCTATAGGCAAATAACAAACTGGCCAGCTCATTTCCTCAGTCAAAATTTGTCCATTTAAATAATAAAAGCCTTCTTTTATTGGTTATTTTATTGCTTATTCTTCTTAACGCCTTCTTCTATTTGGTTATTTTCACAATTTATGATGGCATACTGTCAAAAATGGGACAAATGAGCTCATATAGAGGCCAAATTCTGGACTTTGTCAGGAGGAGGGTGGGTCTTTCGAACCACCCTAACCCTTGTACTAAATCAATATGACTTGCTTGTGTAGAAGACAAAGCCAACATTCAACACAACGCTAATATTCGCTTCTATTCTATGTTATTTAACATTTATATACATTAAATGGTGACTTAACACTTTACATAACTAACAAACGTCAGATTGTGAACTACTAAATGGTATTTGATTTTAAAATTATTCATTTTATTTTATTTTCGCCGATCCACTAGGTGGTACAAACGTTTTACAGCAAGGACATTTTACCACAGAAGAAGCCGAGGACGAAAGCGGCCTAACCTAAAAAATACGTTTCACCAATTTTATGTAGTTATTGGCATCGTTTTTTACATTATCAAGTAAAATATATTGATATTAGCAGCATTAACGTGTTAATTCGCTAATATATAGCTTATTTGACGTTGCGGACGGGCGTTACTGTAGGTACGTCGAAAATGTGATTTATTACGTAACGTTAGATGTTTATGAGATGCTAAGTATGCTATATTTACGCGCTGCTTTAGTTTAGTATGGTTTGATGAACAACGTGTTATACAGAACTCAATTATAACAATTTGTTTTCTTTTAGTTTGCAAAGATGACCGATTTACTGACAGTGTACGACGACGACCAGGCCAACTCTTTCATTGACTGCATGGTGAGTCCTGCTTGATTTCATCGGAATGCACAATAATATATATTAATATTCACCCTGTTTGTTATAAACGAATATAAATGCATTGGCCTAAATGTGTGTGACTAAGTTATATTTATATCTTTGATCCTTAGATCTGCGAGAAGAAAATAAGGGGCGACACCAATTACAAAATCCACGTGACAACAGTACAACACTTAAAGGTAAGCAGAGACAAAATATAATTAATCATATTTAAAAATAATAATCTCTAATATTTAAGCGCCGAATCAGCTTATTGGGTTTCTAAAGAGTCGACAAGCTGGAGTAGGTAGATTAAATAGTCAAATATATTGTAATAGTGAAAGTTATTTTAATATCAATTGCATTAGCATTTCACAGTACTATTTATTCCATAATTCGTTTCCAGTAGTTTACTTATATGTATGGGTTAAATGCGAGAGAGGTTTGTCAAGTATCAAAACAATTATGTTGTGTATTTAAATACTACTAAAAAAGTCTTGTCAGGTATATTTAGAATAATTTAGAATAACAATCGCAAATATTTAAAAATCAATTGTCATTTTGAATCTTTATACATTGCCACTATCCTTCACAAGGTTTTACATATTAGTCAGCAAGGTTTTTTTTTGTTAACAAAAATATATCTGGTTATCACATTAGTTTGGACTTTTTATATTCACAAAACTTATCTGAAACATCAGACACTTGCAAATTCAATTTGATGCATACACATAAATGGGACGTCTCATCTTTTACTGATATGTATTTCTCGATTAAAGAGATCGTTCAGTCAAAAATGAAAATTCTGTCATCATCATTTACACTTTTTCCAAACCTGTTTGAGTTTTTTTCTTCTGTTGAACATAAAGGAATAAATACTGAAGAATGTTGGGAGGAAGTATAAACAGCTTTAACTTCTGTAGTATTTTTTTTGGTTCCTACTATAGATGTCAGTGCAGGGGTGTAGCGGACCGTTTAAAAGTGGGGGGGGACAGCTGAATGAGATCCAAAAGTTTACGTTCATATAATTATTATTCACCTTTGTCTAAATGGTCTGTCTCTAAAAGTGAGGGGGACATATCCCCCCCAGTTGCTACGCCCCTGTGTCAGTGGCTGCTTTTTTCCTAATATTCTTCTCAATATCTTGTTTTGTGTTCAGCAGAAAAAAAAAGAAACTCATAAAAAGTGTAGAACCCCTTGAGTGAGAGTAAATAATCATTTTTTGGTTGAACTGTCCCTTTAAGTACATTCATTATTCATTATTTGTAGATAATTGTTATTATAAATACATTTTAACTGGTATTCAACAATATTTTGATTAGGTTTTATTCACTTTTCTGCTTCATTCAAGTTCAGGGCTTATAACAAATCAACCAGTGATCACCAAATGTTCATTTCCATCGTCTTGGAGTCTGTATACACAGGTTATGACATCATATACAGGTGATTTCTGCATTCCTTTACCAATCACAAAAGCTATTTTTTTCCATTCTATTCTTTCCATTCTGCTTTTAAGCAGATTAGCATGAGATTTGTGGAACATTTTGGAGTCTGATCGATGACATTTTTGTCTACATCTTTACTACAATACCTTCGAGATGCCAGTTGCATTTCATTTTGAGGACCAAAAACGCTTCATAGGCCATTTTATTGGTCTACTTCTTTGCTTTAGCAGAGGTGTCAATCACATGGACCATCAGTCTTCAGAACAAATGGACACTCCTGTTCACTTCTGCGTATCTGAGAAAATCCAAGAGCACTTTAATGTATTTGTAGTCTGAGAGCATCCTCACACTACTTCGTTGGTACTACAATGAGCTGTAGTTTGACAGGTGACATTCAGTATGGCTGTTGGTTGGGTGTAACAATACAACGTTTCTTCACAAGAAGAAACCGACGAGCTGTTCCACACTGATCGGCTGGCTACGAATATGACTGGTTCTGCGAGTCCAGCTGTACAGAAGTTCACCAAGAAAAAGTTTTTTTGTTTTGTTTGAGGACTTACTTATTTATGGTCAAAAGGAAATTCTGACCATAAAGTTATCTTATGTTATTTCCGTTTTTTGTGCAGAGACTTCTGTGGCTTTATAACTATTATACTTTCATGGTGTTCTTTCATTGTTGGAGCTTTGCTTACTGAATTATTTTCACTTAGAAGCTGGGCGGTTTTATCAAATATTAAGTGGAATTCATATTCCACTTAAAAAAAATATTCTTTACTGAACCCATCCATCCAGGAACATATTTTGGGCCCAGTTACACTTGTCTACGTTTGTTTCTAACTGATCAGACCAGTCGAGAGTGTTAAAATTGTTCCATTTACACTTGGCCACATAAAATATATCTCTGCAAAATGAGTATAAATTCATTCTTTTTTTCCGTGGTGTTCATCTCCCAGAAGTCGACAGTTCTGTGCTGCATTATATTTCTCATCAGCTGATTTCTAAATCAGAAACTCTTCAGGAAAGAGAACGTTCACTAGCTGTTGCGTTGTTTTTTTTTGGTATTGGTTTTGATAATGATTTAACGTAAATTTGTCATATCATTTGTTGTACCCCAGGAAATATTGCCAGTACGTTGGTAGTGGCCTATGGGGATTTAAATAAACACACTAAACACACCTAAGACCTTGAGCTTTAGTGGCGAAAGTTGGGTTTTATTTGTGAGCGTTTGTGCTTCCGCTTTCTGGAAGAGCTCATTTCTGATGGACTACATGGTGTACCTGGCTACTGGGAGCCAATAAAACCAAAACTTTGACCTTTATTTATTGTGTTGGGAAAGATTTACGTAGATTTACATCTGTGGCTTGTCAACAACCTTGTCCAGTCTGGATGAGTCTCAAACCAACTCCTAACGTCAATTGGGTTGTTGAAGTTAAATCCTATAGTCCGCGTGAAACAGAAGTTACTGAGGCTTTAATTCCAGTATGTTGATGAAATTCTAACTGAAGTGGAATATTGAGTAGTGGGCGGAGCTTTCTTTTTGCACATCATTCTCTTGTAGGAAACTTGATGGTAATAGGAGTGTGGATAAGAATATTGTCGCTGAAGCAGTCAAACTGACATCATCAGAGAAGGACTGACACTCCAAATGGAAAAACAAATGGTCAGACTTTGATTAAAGATTACTAAAACATTTTTTTTTCAGTGGATGAACTTGCACTGATTAATTGGTCACCTTAAGAATAGCAATTTGCGCTGGAAAAATAAACAGTGTAGATTTTGATTTCACACCCACATTAAATGCATTTCAGTGGGGATCTTTCAACTTTTCTTTTCACAATTCTTTAGCTGTCAGATCAGAGGAAATGCCAAAGGGACCATATGTAAATTTACATGTTTGACACTACCTTTTTGTCTGGTCTTTGAACAACTTATCAAGTACATTCTGACTGGACTCATCATTCAAATCTCTTCTTCTTTTCCACTTTTGTGGCATATTACTTTGCAACTTATGTAAAATTCCTCATTAATCATTATTATCTTCCTGAACAAGGGAAACCTAACTTCATGGATTGCTTCTGGAAACCGTGGATCGCGTCTTCCACACAGATCGCTTCCTTTTTGACATAATTGTAGTTATTAAACTTTTATCCACAGCGATTTACAAGACGCACAAGTGTCCTACAGAGCCCTTGGGGTAAAGTATATTAATGATAGAAGAAGGTCTCCCCTATATTAGGGTTGGGACCGTGTACCATCTCAATTCTCGTTATTGCCTGTTTCTTTATTAACCTCTGTTTACTTTATTTCAGTATTGGAAGTAACTCTTATGAAGTGTACATGAGTAGAATGTATGCTCATCTCTGCCTCTTTTTCTTCCGCTGTTTGTCTCTTCAAAGAAAGAGGACGCCCTTGTTGCGCAGGGTAAGTAGTGAAAATCACACCTTTGTCCAGAGTTGCTTTTTGTTTGTGTTTACCAATCTAACAATCTGTTGGATTTATCCAAAAAGTTCATATTTTTTCTTCTAATAGTAATCTTTGTGTTTTTGTTCAAAAATTTTCAGACAGCATTGGAATCAGTGTAATATAGAGGTGTGCGATAATTACTGTTTATGATAATATGGTTATTGTTGTTTTAATAATGTGCGAGCTGACATGATCAAGGGGCTTTCTGACTTTGCGAAAACAAACAAAGCATTTATTGTGGTGAAGCCTAGTTATAATAAGCCAATAATTCCAGTTATGAAAGCATAAAAATATCCCTGTATTGGTTTGTTAGATACGATATACTTATCACACAACCAAGTGTGCTGTGTCCCAAATATAAACAACTCCACAATTGCTTATGACACCAGCCAAACTCTTAAAATGTTTAGATATTTTCTTTAGTAAATATTGCACACCTCTAATGTAATAAGGTTATACTAAATGTAATTTCTTTTTAATTGTTCTTTGAGACATTTAATGTGCTATTTAAAAGCACAGCTCTGTATCTGATCGGGAAATTCAACAGAAATCTCAGATTTTGTAAGTATTCAAAGTGTCAGGTATCATTCCACAGATTCATTAGGGTTTCCATAGGGGAAGATGTCCTTCTACAGTGAAAAATAAATGGCCACTGGTCACTGTAATGCTCTCAAATGCACAGGAAACCTTGCAGATAATAGAACGAAATCATCACAAGAACTAAATGCTGTCCTTAAAGTAGTATTAAGGCCTGGCATGTACAGTTCTATTGACCATCGGTCATGGATTTGAAGATGGAGAAGAAAACAAATCAAAGTCACACAGACTTGAGATGAGAAATGTATGTGGATTTTAATGGATGCCATGCAATATTGAAGAAACAAGAATAACATAGTTTGTTATTCAAAGAGGAATAAGTTGTAAGTCTGTTGATGCGTTCTGTACAGGATATAGCGGACTTCTGAAGCTATCTCTGCTGCTGTATTGAAGTGTCGTTCCAAACCAAAGTGCTCAATATTGGCCACTTTGAAGAGCCCTTTGTAGGATTTTGAAGGGTACAAATGATGGACACATCTGACCTTGAAGTTGTTTGATGTCTAACAGCACGTTCCATTCGGAAGAGCTCATCCCTATGCCCTTATCCCTTTGAAACTGTCAGGGACATAGGTGACTTTTCCAGATTTTTGAAGTTGACATGGAATTGAAATTGTGACATTATGCTTCTTAGTTGAGAAACGAACATATTGAGAATTAATTGGACATTTGTTGTTGTAACAAAGTTGATGGCCACCTGACCATCGGGAAGGAGGAGGCGGAGAACCGACAAACTTTGGGTGGGTGTTGGCACTGGCGAGACCTGGTAAGACAAGGTGAGAGAAAAGGAGATGAAAAAATGAGGAGAGACAGAAAGAGGGAAAAGGAAAGAAAAATTGGGGTTTGGTTCTCCAAACGCGCTGCCTCTTGGTCCTCAACCAGCTGAGAGACACTCACTCGCGGTGCCTGGCAACAGCACTGGCCGCACCTCGGTGGACGGCTTTAGACTGCCCCGCCCCTGGCTGGCAGGCGACGGCTCCTCTGGTTCATGGGCGCCTGGCTGTAATCCCCCCGTTCATTTTTGTTCTCTGCTCCTCACCATCGTGGCGGCCGGCAGCAGGCTTTTTCTCTTGGTAGATGGCGACGACTTCCTCCATTATTATTATTATTTTTTTTGACGGTGGTAAGCCCTGCGTCTCCTGCTCCTCCCCATCCCAGCAGACGGAAGCAGGTTTACGTGTCTGGTGAACGGGGTAGCTCCTCCGTCCCCTTACAGACGGCAGGCGACCCTCTAGGTTGCTGAGAACGGTGGCGAGTTCCGTCCTCCTGGCAAGCTCCCACAGTGCTGGCCTTGAGTGTCTATGGAGGCAGACTCTGCTCCTCCGACTCGATGGCACAGCGAATTTCCCTCAGCACCGAGGGCTCTCTGACAGCCTCCTTCCTCCCCGATTTTGGCACCACTGTAACAAAGTTGATGGCCATCGGGAAGAAGATAGTAAAAAGATACATAAAAAAAACAAAAAACAGGCGGCAGCTCCATACGGAGGCTACCGCCAAACTGAAAGCAAAAGTAAAACAAAGTGTCCAGGCCTGGTCCTCTTTCATCTTTCACTGCGGTCTGTACAGTCGATTTATGAGTGAACCTTTGCTTCAGGGGAAAGACTGAAAGTCATTTGGACTACGAACAATCTATTTGCCCAGTGTTCTTCATTTTTCTTCATTTTTTATTATTATTTTTTTTAATAATGCACACATAAATCATTATAATAAACATGTCACCATGTCATATAATGTTGGCATGAAGACCGTGTACATGAACCGTGTGTTTATGGTTCACTTCAATCCTTTTGCCCCCATTTTAAATGAATTTTTATCCCAAATGTGCATTTTGGGATGAATAATTTTTTTTTCATTGAAAACATATGCTGTAAATAGCACAATGCTTCCATTGTGTACAGCAGATTGTTTTTAGTTGGGGATGACAAAAGCAGCCATTGAGGACAACACTTGCAAGTTTTAAAAAAAATTAAATCATGCGTGTGTCCAGTATGAAAGATGCTCAAGTATACACTTCTACAGCATCTTTTGTACCGTATTGATGTTTGAGTGCTGGTTTCCACCTGTGTACCAGTTTAAAACAAGTGCAAGAGTTACTGGATTTACTTGCTGAAGAACGTTGCCAAAGTTTTTTAAGATTCTAGAGATTCAAGATGCTCATGTGGATGCTGGCTGGACCTTGAGTGGATGGGACAACTTGCTCCAGTCTTTTCACAATTAGAAACCAGATTGTCTTACATCAAGCGATGACTCCACATCAAAATCCGAGGATGCGTTTCAGCTCAGGTTTGGTAGGAATGGCTTTTCGGAACCAGTTAAAAGGTTGACATGAGAACGGTTACCTGCCAAGAGGCCTTTGAGGTCTAAATCGGCATATATATTTATCCTAAAGCATCTTTGTCTTCTACGATTTGATAGTAGGTCAAATGGAGTTACACACTGAAAGGAATCTTCATCAGCAAATTTGGAGGAATGTTCCGCAACAGTTTATACCCTGTGGTTTAGTTGTACAAACAATCATTACTGTGATCTGACTTGTTTGAACAGGGTGGGCATGTTTATGTTTCAGACATTTTGTGTTACTTTGAAGATTCTGCAGAAAGAGAAGGAGGACAAAAATAAGATCTTTTAGAAAAAATGCTTTGTGTTTTATGAGATGTTTTGACCTTGTAGGACAGATTCCGAGACAGCCTTCAATGCCGGAATGGAAAGACATCAAACAATATTTGGAATATCTTCATCTTGATGAGCCCATCATTGGTAAGATGGCTTCATTGCCAAAAAAAAACTAGTTAATATACCAGTTCATCATTTCCTCATCCTCCACTTGGTCCAAATCTGTTTGAGTTTTTTTTCTTCTGTTGAACACAAAGGAAGATTTACTGAAGAATGTTGGGAAAAAACAGGCATTAAATTAAAAAAATACTATAGAAGTCAATGGCTGTTTTTCCCAACATTCTTCAGAATATATTGTTTTGAGAAGAATGAAAATTCATGAAAGAATTAGAATCACTTGAGTGCAAGCAAATGGTGAGATAAAAAAACTAAACATTTCAATTTAACTCTTTCCCTGCCGTTGATGGAAATTTCCTTCTTTCGCCAGTTCTTTTTTTTAACTATTGCCAGTTCACAATGCACTAACTCACAATTTGTCAGGTTTTCTGTTTTGACCACCACACATGTGATCTTAATGTAGACATTGGCAAAAAATTTTTTTCATTTGTTCAAAATGTTGAAACCTATCCACAAACAAGTATCCATAGTACTCCATAGTTTTTTGTTTTTAAGCAAATTTTCTGATCTTTCTGTTGATATATTATATATTCTTTTTCATATCATCAAACAAATTGAAATAATAATCAAAGATAACACAAGTAAATACATCATGCACTTTTGAAAGGGAGGCTTTTATTATTAAGGGAAAGCAAAATCCAAAACTACATAGCCCTGTGTGAAAAAGTACCTGCCCCCTATTACTTAACTCTGGTTTAAACACACCGACAAAGATTAGGAAAGGATCAATATTGTAATATATTACTTCCAAAAGTCACTTTACCCAACACTTGTTCAGACCTTAAATATTTTTTATTTTAATGATGGCAGAGAAAGAGTTAAAACAATTAAGATTGAAATCACACACACAGTCACAAAAATAATTTGTCAGGATTTACTTAATTCGTCTGAGGAACACGAAAGGAAATTTGTTGGAAAATGTTTTTGCTTGTACAGCAAAAGTTAATGGAGCCCAAAATAACACTGTTATTTGGCCCCTTCTTTGTAAATCCAAAAATATATATATTTCTTAATCAAATATCTTTGTTTAATGTGAAAGAATAGAAGCTTTGGAATGACATGAAGTGAGAAAAGTAGAAATTTTTTGGATCGACCTATTGCGTAGTTATACAAATAAACTCTTCCTTCCTTTGCTCAGGTCTCAACTCTCTGGTGCAGATACCTGATCATGTCACTGATGATGGCAAAAATGTGCTTAAGTACAAATGCAGAATGTGTTTTGTGGAGATGGACCTGTACAGTATGGTGGTGCATATTGTTGGACGCAAGCACAGACAAAAATATTTGGTATTGTGGCTTTATTCTTTATTTCAATTTGTGGTGCAGAGTGAAATATAAAGTGAGCTACATTTAGATCTGTTTTATCAGGAGCTGAAAAGGCCAGACTTGGTGACCTGGAATGACAGCAATCAGAAACAGCCGGGTCTCGTGGCCAGAGCCAAAGCTGCAGTCGTGGAAAAGCAGGAAGGATGGGGAACACCAGAGGTATTGACATCTTAGTGGATTTGCTGCTTCTTCAATTTATGTTTTACAGTGCACAAAATATTCTTGATACACTTGAAGACATAATTATTAGCCCTCCTGTGTTAAATCAAATATTTTTTTTTAAAGTTCTGTTTAACTGAGACCATTTTTCAACACATTTGTATACATAATAGTTTTAATAACTAATTTCTTGTGTCTTTGCCATGATGACAGTACATAATATTTGACTAATTTTGCACAATACTAGTATTAGTGCAATTTAAACGCTTAACTAGGTTAACTAGGCAAGTTAGGGTAATTAGGCAAGTCATTGGAGTACAGTTGTTTGCTCTGTAGCCAATTGTAAAATAATATTTCTTAAAGGGACTAATAGTATTGACTATAATTAAGTTTCTTTTTAATGTAAAAACTGCTTTTATTTCAGCCAAACTAAAGTAAATAACACTTTCTCAGGACGAAAAATAATAATAATATAGGATATACTGAGAAAGCTTCCTTGCTCTGTTAAACAGCACTTGGGAAATATTTCACAAGAAGGCTAATAATTTTGCCTTCAGTTGTGTGTGTATAGATGTAAATATCAAATAATACTGAGCTTTAATGTCTTTTCAGCAACTCAAACAACCCAAGGTTTACCAAGGTGAATATTTGACTTTTTAAATCCCTTTTTTTTTAAAGTACAGAATTTATTTTGGCTGAATTAAAATAATAATAATAATAATAATAATAATTGTACGTATCAGGACTTAATTTACGGCCCAGTGTTCAACAACCACAACAACCCTACTACGGACAAGATGTGCATAGGTCAGCATCTTTGGACGTTTCTAAACATACGTATGTGAGTGAAGAACAAGAAGGAGTATCCTATTACATTGATGAAAAGTACGGCCATCAACCGTACCCAGAAGAAAACCGGCATCAGAGAGCATATGAAGAAGCTGACCCTGGAGGAAGACCCTCTCAAGAAGAACTGGGCAGAGGGAGACTTCGAGAAGAGTACGAAAGAGAACCATACTCCAGAAGTGACAGACACGTGCCTATAGACGTCCAAGAGAAAGCTTATCGCGAAGGTGTGCCAAAAAACCGCTTCAATGATAAAGACCTACGAGTCCACCAACCTGGGGGGTCGCATTATCAAAAAGAACACATGCAAAGCAGTCATTATGGAGCTTACGATGTCAGAAAGTCTGCTGGGAATCCGGTGCCAATGCATGGAAGAAGCTTGCATGACGAGGGGAAGAGGGGGACTGTCAGGGAAATGCAAAGCAGGTCTTGGGACAAAGCCAATGAGATGCAAGATTACCCCCACATGCATGAGCCCAATGCATATTCGATGGAAGACATCCCGGCGAAAAGGAAAAAGAAGAGCCGATTCTCTGACGCAACTGCCGAGGAAATTGCTTTCGCGCATATGAGGTATTTGTAGATGGTTTTTCAGGGTGCTTTCACACCTAGACATTTGTTTTGGAACCTGGCACCATTAGCTGAGTTCGTTTGGGCATATGTAAAACCCGCAATCGCGCCAAAACAATTGGTCCGAGATCGCCTGAATGAGGTGGTCTTGGCTCGGTTGAAAAACTCTAGAGCGGTTCGGTTGGTAGTGAGAAAGCAATACGATCCAACGAACTAACAAACCAGGCTATATCACAGTGTATTGTGGATGTGTAATAGGCATATATGGCTATAAGAAGAGAGAATTATTAAAAAATATATATCAGTAACTTTTTGGTTAACTCAACTTCTGATATAGAATCGATAAATATTTTACAACAAAATGTATGAGAAATTCTGATTTATAGTTGGTGAGGACTATGTCTTAGGGCTGTGCGATTTGGGGAAAATATCTAATTGCAATTTATTTATTTATTTTTTTTGACAGATATTGCGATTTTTGATTTGCGATTTAACTTTTTTGTTAAACTTCAGCTCAATCACACTCTTTATATAGCCCCCTGTTGTGCTTTTTTTTGTGCTTCAACAATTCTGCGACAGCTCTTACAAATGACCTGTTTTTGTTCTGTGTCTGTGACTTTGAAACGAAAATATTCCCATATTACTGACGTGCTGTTTTTCTTTGATATTAATTCGTCTATTAATGCTTTTGAAGGAGCAGATGCCATCATCCCACTCATCTGCGCTTTCCTGTTTCCTGTTTTCCTGTTAATGTGGGCTTTCCGCATAGTTCTGTTGCACTATTCTGATTGGCCGAACGAAAGTGTGCTTACTCAATTGGCTAGTAAGATTGTCGCACACAGATGGCAGTCATGCATTTGCTCTGGGTGGGGGAAATTAAATAATATATATTCATATCGCAGCCTCTTGCGATTAGCTAATTGCAACATTTCAAATTGCAATTCGATTTCGATTAATTGCACAGCCCTACTATGTGGGTGTCACCATTCAAAATGAAAGTGAAAACTTTTTCGCTTATGTCTCATTTTTCATCATCATAAATTAAAATAAGGAGGTATGACAGCTGAGTGGAATCCCGGATGATAAACCAAACTCTGACCAATGTGAGGAGAATTTACTGAATTTACGTGACTTGTTTGAACTATTTTGGTCCATTTAGAACTTTGAACAAAAAGCAACATTAGCTGTGTCTCATTTCAGTGGCTGCATCCGCCGAAGGATGCAGACTTCAAAGGTGAGTCCTTCGAAGTCCACACAGGCTGAACCGAGCGTTTTGAAATGAGACGATCTAGCCTACAGAGGACGGATCTCGTCACCTAGCAACCGTAACGGCTGCGGTTAATAAGCGGTAATAAAATTTGTAATGACTTTTTTTTCAAAGTTATTTTAAAACTTATTTTAAGCGATCTAAAGGTAAAACAAGGTTTACAGAAGCAGGAAATATATTTCCTTTGATCCATACATGCACACATAAAAATGTAAATTGTCTATAAAATCACTTTTTAGTCAGACATGTCATCCTCTTTTTGTTTATTAACATGTTTAGATATCCAGGTAAAGTAAAACCTAATTCATACATTTAATCTTTTCTTTTAAAAACGTCCTGCCATTATCACCGCGCAATGAATCTTGGGATGTTCATTTGGGACTTCATTTGAAGGAGCCTTCGAATTTTTTTAAAATGAGGCGGTCTAAGATGATGCAGCACCTTCGAAGGATGCAGCCTCTGAAATGAGACATCGCTTACAAGAACAGTTTGAATTCCCTTTTTTGGAACAAATCAATCGATCTATAGGCATGAAAGCACCCTCTGTCACATGCAGAAATGAAAACTTTTTGATGATGCGCAATGTGATTAGATTTGGTTGAAAATATTTGCTTATTTTTATTGTTTCAGACATTCTAATAAACATATTCCTAAAGAGCAAACTAGAGGACCACAAGTTAGAGGAGCACCGGATAGAGGACCGCTAGTTAGAGGAGAACCGGATAGAGGACCACTAGTTAGAGGAGAGCCCGTTAGAGGAGCACTGGATAGAGGACCACCCGTTAGAGGAGCACTGGATAGAGGACCACCGGTTAGAGGAGAGCCCGTTAGAGGAGCACTGGATAGAGGACCACCGGTTAGAGGAGCACTGGATAGAGGAGCACCGGTAAGAAGAAAACCCCTTTTTGGCTCGTACTTTAGACATACAAAAGACAATATAAAAGAAAACAAAAATGAAAAGAGACACAAAAAAAAACACACATCATAGTCACAAAACATACAATCAAAACTAGAGAGGGTATATAACTTAAACCTCAGAGGGGTCACTGAATTGCTCTTGAGATATAGATTTGTCAAATAAATCAAGAAATTGACCCCAAGTAGCCAAAAATATTCTTATGGAACTAGTCCTTAAAAATCTGAGTCTCTCCATCTGAATAACAGATATCATATCAGAATTCCAGTTCTGGAATGAGGGGGGTAAAGGTGATTTCCAATTATTAAGCAATAGTCTTTTTGCCACCACCATAGAGGCGCATCTTTTAAATGGTGTACTAACGGCCGTGAGTGTTTTGCGCACTGCTAATGTGCGCTTCTTATGCTTTTTAACCGCCTGCTGTGCCTCGCGTTTTTGTCGTGGCGCCCTTTGCACACACAGTTGAAAAACAAGTCAACTCTGAGCGGAAAAAGCGCGTTACGTCAGTTGTGTCTTTTTCATTCTCCAATCAAATGAAAGCAGAGGTGGGGTTTCCGTTGAGGTGACAGCAGCGTTTGTGTTGTCAAGACGGCTACGGAGACTTTTAAAGATGGAGGAGAGACTAGCGGTCGCTGTTTCAAGTTATGAAGTGAAGTGAAGTGAAGTGTAGTGTGGCCAAGTATGGTGTCCCATACTTGGAATTTGTGCTCTGCATTTAACCCATCCAAGTGCACACACACAGTTAGTGAACACACACATACCGTGAACACACACCCGGAGCAGTGGGCAGCCATGCTGCGGCGCCCGGGGAGCAGTTGGGGGGAACGGTGCCTTGCTCAAGGGACTCACCTCAGTCGTGGTATTGAGGGTGGTGGAGAGTGCTGGTCATTCACTCCCCCCACCCCCAATTCCCGCTGGTACCGAGTATCGAACCAGCAACCTTCGGATCACGAGTCCAACACTCTAACCACCAGGCCACGACTGCCCTTATCCAGAGCTGTATGACTTTACAAATCTTGAATATCACAATATTATTAAATATTACAATTATAACAATATCAACAGCAACACTCGCGCACAATACACCGTTAGTTCAGTTGTTGCCTAGCGACATAAAAAAGCGCACCGCACTTTTTTTCTTGTCAACAAAAAAGGCAGTGTGGTGCATTTTTTGGAACAGAAAAGCGCGTTCGGTGTGATTGGCCCCTAACCCAGCCTTAAACCTACCCATACCACCAAACTTGTCTTTAACTTTACCCGTACCCCACCTCAAGAGCACCACAAGTGTTCTGAAATTCATTATGAACACATTAAGAACATTGTATTTATATTTTGATCCAAGTACATAGTAGTTAAGGTCACTTAATATAAAGTGGGACCCTAATTTCTAATTTATCGTCTTGATTACATAATATTTTACTAGTTATTTTGCAGGATATTCAGCTGAAAGTGCAATTTAAAGGCTTACTTAGGTTAACTAGGCTAGTTAGGTTAATTAGACAACAGTGGTTTGTTCTGTAGCCAAATACTGTCGGAAATACTTTTTTAAAAAGTAAAATACTTTTTAAATACTCTTTTAAGAATATTGTCCTTAGCTGTTTTTACGTTTTTGTGAAATGTATACATTTTTATTTCAACCAAACAAAAAAAGGCTTCCCACGCTTTTTGAAAGTACTTGAATTTCAGACATATGAATGAGTACATAAGAAAGTACTTAAAAACAAACATAGGTCCTTAAAAGTGCTGGAATTGTAAGTTTGTGGTGTTATTTCAACAACTGTACTGTGCTAAATTTAAAAATAATCTTAAATTTAAATCTTATACAAGAGCTATGAAAAATAATGCACATTTTATCAATATTTCAGAGACCGCATTTGAATTATATATGAGTTAATTTTAATATATTATATTAAAGTTCTTTGAACATGACTGTTTAAAACATCATTACTGACATTTTAATGTAAATATCAAGTGTAATTGAAATGACAAGTAAAATTAAAGCTGCAAGCAGCAATGAAAGGGACCTCGCACCCGAGCTCATCGCCGCCCAGTGGCCTTAGGAATGCAGAGAACAGTGGACAATATTAATTTAAGCTGATATATAAAAAAACCCTGTGAAAATCACCAATTTATGCCAAACTTCCTTCTGTCAGCAGGTGGCGCTATGACTGTGACTCAATATTGGCATGTATATGTCTTCAGGAGAGGAATCTTATCAAACCTGTGAATTTTCAGGCAGATCAGACATTGTTTGAGTTATAAGTACTTCCTCCTCCATGGTGAAGCACTGAACTTTCTCAGTCCGCCACGGACACGCCCTTCGACGTAAACTCTAGATCTTCATAATTTAATGTCGCCAAGGCCTTTAGATGACAATACCCAATTTTGACCCAATTATCAGACCCAATCTGATAAAATCCCTAGGAGGAGTTCGTTAAAATACAATGCCTGGAAATGGCAAAAACTGCACTTTTTCAGAAGAGGAAGTTAAAAATATCCGACTTCCTGTTGGGTTTGAGATTTCGCTCCAAGAGACTTTTTTTGTAGGTTTTGGCATGTTTGACGTGTGTGCCAATTTTCATACGTGTGCGTGAATTGTAGCTTGGGGGCCAGCCCGTCAAAAGTGCATAGGTGGCGCTGTTGAGTCATTTTGCCACACCCACTTCTGAAACCTATAACAAACGTAAATTTTCGCCACTTCGGGGGCGTGCGCAAAGTTTCGTGAGTTTGAGACCCTCAAAATCGCGATTCATTCTGGAGGAGGAGAAACAATATTATATCGAATCGCGATTAAAAAATATGTCGTAAACAATGATAAGCTCTGGACTCTATATTGCTCTAAGAGCCAATCACACAGCAGAAATGTGCAACAATGGAAATCTAGAAGTGTGTTGATATTAGAGATGCACTGAATTTTTGGCCACCAAAAATAGGTTATGCTATTTAATGGACCCTCTAATTTGTGGCTTCAGTCATTGTTGGGGTACTCTTTTAAATCTGGAAGAATTAACAACTGATATTGAAATATATATCGTTATTGTTCAATATGGAAAAGAATTAATTGAGATTGCATTTTTGCCATATCGCCCAGTCCTAGTGGGAACCCTGTCTCTAGAAGAAAAAAATGATAGGAAATTTTATCAAAAATCTCCGTGCTCTGTTAAATAATATTTGAAAAGAATACAAATTTCTTACACGGGCTAATAATGTTGAATTTAATAAACTGTATTTGAACAGACAGTCTATATCCAATCTAGTTATATAACCATGTATGTAAATATACTCATTGTTCTCATTATTTCCTTTTTAATTTTACAGTTGAACCAGTTTGTGGATTCTGGAAGTGCATCACATCTTAATCAGAAAGATGACAGTGTGCTGGACATATTTGTGAGTGCTGAAGATGAGACAAATACACACACACACACACAAAAGATATTATAAGAGTAAGATTGTAGTTTTGATTTGAACATATCATGATTCATTTACAGAACAACATCGAGATCGAAAATATGGAGGATGCCAGAATACTTAAAGAGAAGCTGTGCACGGTTTTGAAAGAGTTTCAGGCTGCTAAAACCGAACGAGTTGGGGTAAGCAGCACTGATTTGTATGTTAAGAACACTTTTCATTTAATTCAGCATAAATAATTGAATGTTCTTCTTCTAAAGGGCCATACTTCACATACACAATCAGTCAGTGACCACCGAGGGGTAAATCCGACAGACCAGCGCAGAGATGATCCAGATAGCATGTATCTACAAAGCCGAGCTTTCCAAGAGCCCAGACGATACGACGACAATCGCAGAGGTTTCCAGGAATATAGAGATGACCCGAGAGCGTTTCGACAAAATGAGGATCCCAGAGCGCCCAGACATTATGCTGATTATCCCAGCAGTCTTCCGGAAGCAAGACCGTATGGTGATGACCCCAGAGGATTCCCAAAGCCAAGGGGACCAGAGAACCCCCAAAATCACCCAGAGAGGAGACGTTATGATGGAGATCTCAGACAAAAAGAGCCACGATATGAAGAGTATCCACAAGCTTCAAGAGTGGATGCGGATCTGAGAAGTTCTCAAGAGGCCAGATATTATGAAGACCATTACAGAGGTTATGGAGGTATGGAGTCTGAACGAGACTGGGAGCGTTCTCAAGGTAAAACAAATAGGCCATTTTATCATGTTTTTGTTTTTGTAATTGTAGGTAGGGTTGCACAATACTGGAATTCGACGAGCTATACGATACGAGCTTTAAACCGCTCCAGTGTCCCTGTATCTGTGGTAACTCTCAGTAAACAGCGGTGAGTTCGGTGAACTGATGAGCTTCACGGCCAATCACAGTCATTTCTGTTGAGCATGTGAACACAATGGCAAATCAGCGCTGTTTAAGAACGCGCTCAAATGTAAGCGGGAAATGGGTGTTTTTAATATCTCAGTATCGATTGGTACTGAATTCCAGTATCGTGCAACCCTAGTTGTAGGTAGGCTGCACGATGTTGGAAAAAACTGATATTGCGATATTTTATTTTTCTGCAATAAATATTCCGATATGAATAAAGTTTCACAAGAATAGCAATATTTGACGGTTTTCTAACAGTATTCAGGTACAGAAATTGACTAATTACAATGCAAAAAATGTTTAGTCTCGTTTCTAGTCCAAATATCAAAAAAATCTTAGATCAAGTAAAATGTTGCTTTGTTTTCAACTTCTGAAGAAAATAAGTCATTTAAAATTAAGGGTTTTTCCTTAAAACAAGCAAAATTATCTGCCAGTGGGGTAAGTTAAAATCCTGTTTATGCTTTTAAAATGTAGATATTTGGACTAGAAACAAGACAAAAATTTTAAGTAAGAAAATGTTAATACTTACTCCCAGGGCCATTTATATCGAAGTTGATATTTAGCTGCACCATATTGGTGTTTCGTAACATCTAGTTTTTATGAGGTGGGTTGTTAGCCCAACGCTCAACCCCCAACCTGGAGGACCAGGGCATACACACATACACTACAGACAATTTAGCTTACCCAATTTACCTACAGCACATGTCTTTGGACTGTGGGGGAAACGGGAGCACCCGGAGGAAACCCACGCCAACACGGGGAGAACATGCAAACTCCACACAGAAATGCCAACTGACCCAGCTGGGGCTTGAACTAGCGACCTTCTTGCTGTGAGGCGACAGCGCCACCATCTTGCCACCTCAAGAAAATATAAATACAGTAATTAAATACAATTCTGTAGCTCCTGGTCAACTATAATTCAGACTCAACATTGCATATCTTGCGACGTGACTATTGCGGATGCGCACATTGTGATATCAATTGACTATTGCGGATGTGCACAAAATGATATATTGTGCAGCCCTAGTTGTAGGGCTAACGCATATTGCATAAAGATATATTTTGCTCATTATAGTGATATATATACACTACCTGTCGTCGATCCCAGTTGCAAGAGCAACAGATAATGACAGATTTTCCCGATAAATCATCTGTTGAACTGCATCCCAATATCACAAATACTGCAGAAGACCTATTGGAACCCGCATGGACCCAAGATTCTCACAGAAATCAGTCACGTTTAGTGAAGGAAAAATCATGGTTTGGGGTTACATTCAGTATGGGGGCGTGCGAGAGATCTGCAGAGTGGATGGCAACATCAACAGCCTGAGGTATCAAGACATTTGTGTTGCCCATTACATTACAAACCACAGGAGAGGGCAAATTCTTCAGCAGGATAGCGCTCCTTCTCATACTTCAGCCTCCACATCAAAGTTCCTGAAAGCAAAGACGGTCAAGGTCCTCCAGGATTGGCCAGCCCAGTCACCAGACATGAACATTATTGAGTATGTCTGGGGTAAGATGAAGGACGAGGCTTTGAAGATGAATCCAAAAAATCTTGATGAACTCTGGGAGTCCTGCAAGAACGCTTTCTTTGCCATTCCAGATGATTTTATTAAGTTATTTGAGTCATTGCAGAGATGTATGGATGCAGTCCTCCAAGATCATGGAAGTCATACACGATATTAATTCTGTTTCCACTGTACCATGACTATTCTATACTGTACATTATTTCTGTGAAGTGACAAGACCTTTGTCTTCCTTTAAAATAATTATTTTGTTTCAAATATTACTCAAATGATATTGAATGGAGCGAGGGAATTTTCACAGTATTTCCTATAATATTTTTTTTATTCTGGAGAAAGTCTTATTTGTTTTATTTTGGCTGGAATGAAAGCATTTTTAAAGCCATTTTCAGGTCAATATTATTAGCCTCTTAAGCAATATATTTTTTTCAATTGTCTACAGAACCATCGTTATACAATGACTTGCCTAATTAACCTCACCTGCCTAGTTGACCTAAGTAACATTTAGTTTAAATGTCACTTTAAGCTGAATACTAGTATCTTGAAAATGATCTAGTAATTATTATATACTGTCAATCATCATGGCAAAGATACAATAAATTAGTTATTAGCAATTAGTTACTCAAACTATTATGTTTGGAAATGTTTAAAGTCTTCTCTCAGTTAAACAGAAATTGGAGAAAAAATATAAAAGCTAATAATTCCGACTCCAACTGTAGTGCAGATTGATTTAAATTGCAAATAAATATTTCCTTTCTGAGCATAATTCTCCCTTTCTCATTGTCTATTATTGATCTTCTTTTTGAAATTCCTTTCTTTTTTTCCTCAGAGAGCTTTGGAAAGCCTCCTGGTCACTTCCAACAGCATTCTTCTCTACAAGAGAGCGGGAGGATGTATGTTGGTAGAGGACAGCAGAGAGGCCATCAGAGCAATCATCAGCCTGGCACCGAAGAGCTTTACGACCCGTTCCAGCCGTCATCTTCTCCACCTCCAGAATCCAGCTCCTCCACCAGTCTGGACAAGATCGCATCGACTCTTCTGGAGCTCGTCTCTCGTAGATAGTTTTGTTGAATCAGATACTTCTACATAATATTTGAAGGTTGTATGTTACTGTGATTGATTCATTCAACATCTTTCAGTAGACGGTATACTGTAATATTTTATTACTTGTATTTTATTTTTCATACTTCCATCGCTTTTCACTATCACACTGAGATTTGTAGCCTATGTGATGTGTTTTCAATTTAGTTTGTGCATTGTGATGTAGAAATGGATTTTGTTTAAATGGTTTGATTTTTAAATATAGTTGAAGAATTAAACCATTCAACCCAATCTTGATGTTTTTTGTTTTTGAACATTTTTTTTTTAATAAAGAAATCAAGATTTGTGCTGATTAGAGTGTACACGGTTACATTTTAGTATCCTGATTCTCTAGTGCCAAATAAACTGATTCAACTGATCTTTAACGATTCAATTTTTCACACAGATGGATTGAATGGTGTGCAGTCGTGGCCAAAAGTTTTGAGAATGACACAAATATTCGTTTTCACAAAGTTTGCTGCTAAACTGCTTTTAGATCTTTGTTTCAGTTGTTTCTGTGTTGTACTGAAATATAATTACAAGCACTTCATACGTTTCAAAGGTTTTTATCGACAATTACATGACATTTATGCAAAGAGTCAGTATTTGCAGTGTTGGCCCTTCTTTTTCAGGACCTCTGCAATTCGACTGGGCATGCTCTCAATCAACTTCTGGGCCAAATCCTGACTGATAGCAACCCATTCTTTCATAATCACTTCTTGGAGTTTGTCAGAATTAGTGGGTTTTTGTTTGTCCACTCGCCTCTTGAGGATTGACCACAAGTTCTCAGTGGGATTAAGATCTGGGGGGTTTCCAGGCCATGGACCCAAAATTTCAACGTTTTGGTCCCCGAGCCACGTAGATATCACTTTTGCCTTATGGCACGGTGCTCAATCGTGCTGGAAAATGCATTGTTCTTCACCAAACTGTTTTTGGATTGTTGGAAGAAGTTGCTGTTGGAGGGTGTTTTGGTACCATTCTTTATTCATGGCTATGTTTTTGGGCAAAAGAGTGAGTGAGCCCACTCCCTTGGATGAGAAGCAACCCCACACATGAATGGTCTCAGGATGCTTTACTGTTGGCATGACACAGGACTGATGGTAGCCCTCACCTTTTCTTCTCCGGACAAGCCTTTTTCCAGATGCCCCAAACAATCGGAAAGGGGCTTCATCGGAGAATATGACTTTGCCCCAGTCCTCAGCAGTCCATTCGCCATACTTTTTGCAAAAAATCAATCTGTCCCTGATGTTTTTTTGGAGAGAAGTGGCTTCTTTGCTGCCCTTCTTGACACCAGGCCATCTTCCAAAAGTCTTCGCCTCACTGTGTGTGCTGATGCGCTCACACCTGCCTGCTGCCATTACTGAGCAAGCTCTGCACTGGTGGCACTCCGATCCCGCAGCTGAATCCTCTTTAGGAGACGATCCTGGCGCTTGCTGGACTTTCTTGGATGCCCTGAAGCCTTCTTAACAAGATTTGAACCTCTTTCCTCGAAGTTCTTGATGATCCTATAAATTGTTGATTTAGGTACAATCTTAGAACTTAAATCAAAAAGAACTTAATCAAAAACTTAAGCAGCAACTTTTCCAATTTCCAATATTTATGTAATTCTCAAATCTTTTGGCCACGACTGTACACATTAATTTGCTAGTGATTTCATATACATAAAGCATAACTAATAAAAGTGTCTAAGGTTTAATAAGCAAAAATATGGATGAAGAAATGTCATTCAGTGTTAAAAATTTATAAATATTAAACAATTTATTCTGTACTCACTAATATGTGTCAAACAATATGATGATACTAAATTATTCTGTATTTTAAATGATTAAACGTTTTGGAAAATTGGTTTCTAGCTCTCAGAACGTTTCCTGTTGGGATAATTGTTAGGAATAAAAAACGTTTTAGGAAGGTTAGTTTATGGTTACTTAACATTGCCAGAACGTTCTTATTTGGTTAAAAAAAATGAACTAAACGTGAACCCGCTTTAAAATGACAACTTATTAGTATTTTAAGCCTCACTGTGATCCTTACATATCAAATGATTCTTATTGTAAATTTGCCTGACTAAAATAGTTTTGTATTTACAGAATGACAATTTAGTTTGTCATGGCTATCAGTGAAACAGTGATCGCCTGACCTTTAAAATTAAGTATTAAACGGGACTACAATCATATTATGTCTACAATTGCAGATATAAGTTATGAATAGACAAGTTACAACAGTAACGCGTTTAATGCAGACGCGCACAGCAGCTCAACCTCCTGCTGAACTAAGATCGCTCCCATTCAATGGCGCGAACGACGACTACGTCAGTGCTAACGTAGCACTTCTTCCGGTTTAAAAAAAGTTGACAAATCATCGGCCATCTTGGTTGCTGTAACAGCCTGAAATAAATTAAATATTACGGCGAAGCGGACTACACTACGATTTCATCGCGTAAAGTGAGTATACAAATTAAACATGTTGCTGTGTCACCGTTCGCTTGCTATCTACCGCTTAGTTTGGATGAAGCGGGGCTCGTTTTGAGCTCGTGGTCCAATAAAAGTTTTCATCCAATGGACGATTGTTTTGGAGGATGAACATAGGCGCCATTTCCCTCCTCGCTCTCTGAAGCGCTTATTGGTGGCTAGTGGAAGGGAATGGAGGCGGTCGGGAAGCTGTGTTACATCGGTCGCCATTTTGGCTCTCTGATGTAAATGACTTCTATTGGCTCGCCGGTTCGTGTTGAGCCTAAATGGTGGCAGTTTCTTAACTACCAGAACCCGTAGAAACCTTGATTGGTGGAATCTAGTCCGAGGTTTGATTGGTCTGAAGGACAGATCCAAACGTAGTCTTTATTGGTTAGACTGCCTTTACACCGCTTTACAAATATTGTAGGAAAACTCGCTCAAAGCCCACTAAAAGCATCATTATATCACTTCTCCTAATTTGACGGGAATCGCAGTCGATGCGGCCTAACGTTAGAGCCGTAGCGAGCACTGTCTCCTACATTTATGCCGCTTTTTTACAGTCTTCATATGTCCGTACAGTCTTACCAGCTGATGTCTGGAGATGTAATTCTTTCTGACAATAAAAATTCAGTCGTGCATTACGGGTTTCATCTATAACAATGTTATACGCCACATACTGAACGTTTGTATGGTTTCGGTTAGCATGTCTCCCGGTTAGCCTGCAAATGCTTTGTTGATTTTTCCAATCAAAATTGCTTTGTTATTTATAGCATTGTACAGTGAATTATTATTTCCCAATGTCTTGAACAATATAATTATCGATGTGTTTGTTATTTCCGTATGTTTAATTTCGCAGAATGTGCTGTTGCGGTCGTATAGGTTAGTGCAGACATAAATATAGGATTTTTTCTACTGAATGTGGGGTAAAATACAAACGTCATCATTATGATATTTAAATATTTAACAAACGCTGTAATTTACTGATTAAATGACACGGTTTTAATGTACCTGGTTAAAGTGGAGGTCAATTCCTGGTAACATTACATTAACTTAATATTTACAATACACATAACGATCAATGAGCCTTTCAAGTCAACAGTACAAGCAAAATCATTGTTTTTTCACCTTGAGTTTACCAGAAACATAAGCACATTCGTCATCTGTTGCCATAATCTTTCAGCTCTGTTGCTGTAAATAATTGACCTGCCTTTTAGGTGTATTTCAACAACAGCAGGGATTGCACTGCAGTTTGAGTTTTTGCATTGGTTTTATCTAAACCTTATATTCATCTCTCATTTAGATGTTTGGTTTTTTTGTCTCATGCAAGTATAAGTGTGTGTCTTTGCTGGATATTTCAGCAGAGAGTGGTCTAAAAAAGGGTTTGAGTACCTAGTGGTACAAAACAAATTATGAAAAGTTTTGTGTACACACAACAAGGTTGTCAAAATCATCCTTTTTCACACGCATTCATGTAAACAACTAGCCTTATATTCATATGCATATCAGGCCATTGGAGATCTCACTCTGAAGAGGAAAATGACATGCCTGTTTACATTATTATCCTGTGGTCTGTTGTTGTCATTTTGTTTGACAGGAACTCACACATGCCTATAGACATGCATATGCATGGTCTCACTTTTACAAAATCATGCTTTAAAGTTTACACAAAGATAAGAACAATGTTGTTTTCCAAAACTTGCACTGGAAAACTCATTTTCAAAATGTAGAATTTTCGACTGCCAAAATGCCATTGTCCCGTAAATGAACAAATAAAACGCATAGGCCTATAAACTTTTCTGTTTTTAATTTAAAGTGGCTAAAATTTTCAAATTGGCTGTTAAATGATTCAATAAAAGATTGCTGATGTTAATGCCCCTTTGATCAGGTGAAATAAAATTTCTAGACCAAAAAACGGCTGATAGAATGAAGTGATGCTAAAAAAAAAGAGGAGTTTTTGACACAATCTACATTGTAAAAGTGCTATAGAAATAAAGATTTATTGAATTAAATTGAATTTATTTTGCCTGCTGAAAATAATTGTGGTAAATGTGACCACACTATTACTTTTGTCTGAATGCCTATAACATAAATGAGTGTGGTATATCATCATAATAGTTGCTTTACTTTGTTATTTTTCAATCACATAAACATTGTGCTTTAATTACTCATTTTAGAGGATAAACCATTGAATAAGACCTATCAGGTCAACTTTGTATTTATTTAGGACACAGCTGATGTTGAGTTTGGGTTATATCCACTTCACTGCAATGCATGTCCCTGCACTCAAATGAGACTGTAAGTCTGACCTGAGTGACTTTCCACTTTAAATCATGCGGCTACAGCATGCGGCATCCTCTTTGAGCCCGCCCTGAGCCAATCGCTGATCATGGGTTCATTTGCATCACCACACGCCTGGCCACTCAGCTCCTCCGAGGGGCGGGCTTTAGAGACATTTAGTTTGACATTGTAAATAAGCAAGGGACAGTTGTTTGAGAAGTCAGTTGTTCAGTCCAGCTCCGTCCAGCCACAGTACAGAAGATGATCTGCAGGGCTCTGATTTTCCAAGGCTTGCAAACCGAGATGGTTCTCCGCCCTCCCCGCGTCCTTCATGCAACTTTCTGCTGCTTTTGTCTGCTTGTTTTTTTTTTCTCTCTCCTTCTTTTCATTCCCTGACCCCTATCCTGCTGCTCAAGGTAACTTAAAACAGGAAGTTGAGTGTCTGTGAAAGGGGGTGGAGCTGAGAGGGTAAGCAGGGAGGAGGGGGTGACTCTGCCTACAGACGGCTGGCTCAGCCTATAGTAGCGCAGACCGACTCTGGCTTATTTGAAGAATCCAGCAAGGGGCCGGGATCTCAGAGATAGGCGGGCTTAGAGTATCGTTTAGCAAGCTAGATTGATTACAGCCGAGTGTTAAAGGGAAAGCAGTCAGGAGATTTTGTCCCGACTTGTTCTGCTGCTCTGCTTTGCTCTCACACTTTTGTTTCTTTTCATGCTTCCCTTTTTCTCCATGTCTCCCTCACTTTCTTGCCTGTTTTTCCGGTCACTCGCTCCGAGGCAGGGGTCAGCTGAAAGACAAACAGTAGGGTTGTCAGGCAGAGGCCAACTCCAGGCTCCGGGCGACTCGGACAGGAGAGGAATGGGAGGGGGTTGTGTGTTTAGGAAAGGGGGGAGGAGGGTGGCTTTTGAATGGGGGGGGGGGGGGCGGTAGGTGATCGCGCTCCCCTCATCTCGAGGCTTTGAACACAGTGGAAGATTGCCTGTCCCACACAGCCTTTTGTCTCCTCCTGGGACAGAGCCTGTGGACTAAAGACATTTATGGAGACTTTCGAGATGTCCTCCTCTTTTCTGCCATCTACAACACCGCACATGAAGGGCATGGGGTAAGTGTGACTTGCAACTGCAATCAGACAGTACAGCTATCTCTCTCTTTCTTTCTCTCTCTCTCTCTCTCTCTCTCTCTCTCTCTCTCTCTCGCTGCAGTAATGGGATGCTTCCTCTGTCCTCCGCTGCGCTTTTCTCCTCCTCCTTTCGTCCTCTACTTTTCCCCTTGCTTGAAATCTGAGTGTACTTCTTTGTGTTTTTTGCCCTGCTCATTTTGAACTCTTAAACCTAATGAACAGTGCTTGTCATCATGTAAACATTAACTAGCTGGAAATTTCACTGGTTTTGTATGTGCAGTTTTAACTTTCCATCATTGAAATTCACAGCATAATCTTTGATTGAGGTTGACCTTTAAGTTCAGAATGACTTTGGACCTCTGGAAGGTCTCGTGCCGTCGAGTATTTCTGCTACATCTGTGATGCTTAGAAAGACAGATTGCCCATAGGACCGCTAGTCCCAGTTCACTTTTTCAAGGCCCAGTTTTGTGGCTTGTTTACACTGTCTTGACAGTGAGGCAGAGCAGAGGACAGGATGGACATGGTCTCTACGTGACCAACATGTATTGGGGTTTATGTGGGGACTCTTAGCTTGCTAGTTCATAATGTACAGACTGTTGTCCTTGCATGATGCCTTCTTACGGAATCCACTCGGATTAAAGTTTCTTTTTCATGCATGTACTAGAAAGTTTCAATTAGTTGAAAGTATTAAGGTCCTTTTGGGGTAAAGAATTACTAAAAATAGCTCTTGGTAGAATCTTGACTGCTGCCTCTCAGCGGGATGTTCTCGATTAGGTTTTTAATATTATTTTAACTCCTTACTGCACCAATTTGCAAAGATGTTCAAGGGTGAAATGTCATACCTGACTAACGTTTTGCACATTCACTCTCGTTCTTGAGGTTTTGCGCTTCAGGATGTTTTCAAATGTCAACGCAGAACCTTTAAAGTTTACAGTTGGGTCTCTGGTGCTGGCATTGGCACGTCGTCACACCTTGCCATTGCTAACGGGCCCATCAGTGGATGAAGGTCACAGGAATGTGAGAGCGGCTCCCGCATTCGATCCGTCAGCGGGGAGAGTGTGAGACCAAGAGAAGAGCGCATCCCTCAGGGGCGCACAGACAAGAGGGGGCCATTCACCGTCAAGCCTCTCTAGGGACGGCATCATTACACACACTAGGGTCGCCAAGTTGCTCTAGTGAAAGTTGCAAAACCAGTCTTGGTTTTCTTTCTTTCTGTGTTATTGTATATCCCTCACACTCTCTTCCTCCCTCCCCCTTACAGTGTTTTTTTTTTTTTCTTGTCTGCTTACTGTTAAGTGACCTTGAGTGTTCAGGGACGGCTTCGTGGAGTTGACGTGAAGCGAACCAAGGGCAACTTTGGAATGATTGATCCATGAGATTAGACAAGGATCAGAGTGGCGGTAGTGTCCGGCCCTCATGTTTTTTTGCTCCGAACCTTAGTTCAAAACAAGTATGGATATTTGTCAGTTAATTTGTAATTCATTGCTGGGTGCTTGGGTGCATTTTGTTGTGTTCGAGTTGATGATTAACTAGTAACCACAGCGCCCTTTGTGGATTTTCTTCTTTTTTTTGTGTGTGTGTGTGTGTGTGTGTGTGTGTGTGTGTGTGAATCTTTGGGTAGTTAATAAGTTCTGAATGAAGAAATGTGACCTTTCTGTATGACAGAATGATCATTGAAAACGGCTTGTATGTGTGCTGTAATTTGAGGAGAGTTTTGGTTCAAGAGCTTGAAGTAGGACGTAAAACAAAGAGTTTTCAGTAAATACGATTACATGCAGATTTTGGCATAGTTGAGCTAAGCCTATAGAAGCATACACAGTGTAATACAAAATAAAATTGTCCTTAAATAAATAGTTCAGTTAACACAGTGCCTGATTGATTATCTGAACGTTTTAATTCACGTCACATCAGTTGTAGTTTATTTAATGTATATTATATACATTCTAGGCAAAATCCAGTCACAGTCGCATTAGCTAAGTCTGTTAGTCTGACTTTGTAAAAACGCAGACTGATTTGATTTCATTGACGTTTTAAAAAGACACATTTTTGTTTTAGTATGATTGAAATTGAGCTTTAAAGTTCATGTACACATATTTAAAAACTCAATTTACTCATATTTGTCTCTTTCCATATATTTTCTTCACCTTTTCCCAAACTTTTTTCTTTTTTCAGGAATGTTCTGATATCAGATAAGATTGAATTACTTCTTTCTGCCTTCTTTGTCTGATATGCCTGTAGCTTTGGTTTTCCTAGACCAACTAGGACAAACATGCTGGAGAAGAGGAATGTGACAAAATGGAGATGTACGACAGGATGTTAAGATGTGCGTTAAATTTTAACAGCATTTTCAGTGGAAAGCGGTTTCTTTTCAAATGTGAGTAGTTCAGGGGTTAAGTTTAAAATGGGATTGTCAAACAAAAAAGCAGACTTTGAAATAAAGTCTATTGCTTTGTAGTGTTTTAAGTCCTGACTGTTAAAATTAGACTCATTCTAGAGGTGAGCTTTTATGTCTGAGGGTAGCTTGGATCTCGAGTCTGCACAGCGGCTGGCATCAACAACCCTGGTATTGTCTTATCAACATAACTGATTTTAATCTCTCCAGCACGAGGAAGAAATTGTCCTAAATTTTTGTGTGCCGCTTAATCCAAACAGTAGTTTAAAAGGCAACTGTCTTTCCAGGATCAGGGATGTAAACATGTTACGTTTTGATGAAATTCACAATTTTGGATCCACAGTGGGTCAGTATTGTCATTCATTTACATCTTTTCAAAGTTTAGAGCGAGGAACCAGTCCAAAAATGAGTCATTATATGAAACAGACAAGTTTGATGATGGAAAAGGCATCACAAGAACAGTACATGGATTATCATAGAGGTGTTTTGAGGTGTTATTTTTTTACTGCTCATAAAGTAATGATGTTTCTATACATTTCTATAGTTTTTACGCTTTGATATTGCTACATGTAAACCATAGGGTCTTGCATCTTTTTCACCTTCAGAGTTGCCATCCGTCATTAATAACTGTATGTGAAGTCTGTGCCACAGTAATTTCTTCACTTCCTTGGAGGCCTCAGACCACAGTCTCTCCTGCCATTCAGTGTCTGCCGTGCCGCCAGCTCAACTCTTCCTCTTGTTGAGAGGGTAATATGTGATATCTCGAGTCTTTGAGAAGCGCTCGTCCCCTATCACATTGTTCGAGCATTTCTTTGCTGCAGTCCCCGGCACGTTGAAAGCCAGGCTGGCAGTGATGTTCTTGCTGAATCAGCCTCTGCAAGAGGCATTGACTTTCTCAGACACAGAGCACCAGCGGTCATTGCCGTCGAGGCAACCGAACAGGTCAGGAGAAATCCAACACCAACGTTGTGTTCTGACTTGCTGAAGGACGATCGTGACTGAGAGACGTACATGCACTGAGCTTCACCTAGCTTTTTGTGTTTGCCTGAAGTTAATATCAATTATGTTGGTTGCAGTTGGGTTAATGGCGTGACATTGTTTGAATTTTTATATAATAATGTCACTATTAATGTCATTAATGTCTCAGGTTGTGTGTCTCGATCTGGTAAAAAGCGTCAAAAATAGCTCCCACTCAAGCAGCTGGTCTAGGCGAGCTTTGATTTAACCTATTTATGTCTCCTCTAATGGAGTGTTATCTCATTTAATTTGCCTCACAATTTCCCAGGTCCATGACAGTAATTGCCGCTGTTATTGCCTGCTAATTAGCCAGCTAGTTTTCGTAATGGTCTTTCTCGAGATGTTAAATGATCTTTTCTTATCAGGCCGGCTCTGGCACATCCACATGCACAGATGTACAACAGAAGACCATCACAAGATCGACACCTGATGCTGTTGCTGTCCTCCTGTGCCTTTTTTTTATGCGCATGAACGGTGATTTTGATTGACAGTTGACTGCTTCAATCAAGCCTGAAATGAGTCTAGAGCTTATTGACAGCTGGAGTCACATGACTTATTGATTTATATGGTGTCATCTGATGCAACTCACTGTTGTTGAAGGCACATAAAAACATGTTGTTTTTTTACATTACATGGCGATTGTAAGCACCCTAATGCTTTAGTATATGTAAGAGGAATAAGAGATGAAAGCAGGTCACCGCTTTTCGCTAGTGATCACGCATGTTTCACTGTGTTGCTTCTCCGTTTGACCCACATAGTGAAGCTGCTCGGCAGTCCGACTGCTCCCCCTCCATTAAGCCCTTGGCACTTTGTCTTGTTATTGGATTATGGCTGAACTGCACGAGTCCGAGTACTTTTTTACTGCCTCACTCCTGTGGCACCCCACCCTGCTATTTCTGTCCCTGTATTTTCTTCTAGAGAGAGGTGCTTTTTTAGCATCCGTGGCAGCGCAAGCTTAGGCAAGCTGCCTGCAGAATTCCTCACATGCCATAGTAACCTGCCAGCTTTGCTCCTCTTGCATTTTTTGGTTTGTGTTTGGATTGTCTCCGTTGCGTCAGTGCCGAGCCGTACTGTTAGAACGGCACATTTGGTCTGGCTCCAGAGCTATTTGTGTATCCAGATGAGCACTGCAGGCTTCAGGTCACTGGCACGGAGGAGGACTTTGTTCTCAAGGTTTTCCACATATGGATTATGTAGCTTAGTTTACACATTGCTAAGTTAACTAATCGCACATCGACAATTGCACTTAAAAAGCATTTTAATGGACCCTTTTCACAAGATGGTGATGACTGATTTAACGTTCATCACCTTTATTTTAAATCCTTAAGTTTTTTAATTTTTGTGTGCGTGCGTGCGTGCGTGCGTATGTATTTTTTTAACTAGGGCTGCATGATACTGGAAAAATATGCAGTGTCATTGATGATCGCGATTAACCGTATTTCTTTCGATATAACATCTCCATAGAAAAATTTTAATAATTTTTTTTTTATTTAATGATATAAAAATTTTCCAATCTAATAACTTCTAATTCGGACTAATAACCGTGTGTAGGTGCAAACATTTAGTCCTTTAAACACTGCGAGTAACTGTGAAAACCTCAGCAGATATTCTGACTCTGACTGGCTGTTGTCTTTAAGTTGTGACACATTGTGCTGCCCTAGTATGTACATTTATAAAGCTATACATTGTATTTTTTTAATCTTAGCATCAAATTACAAAAAAAACTAGTTAATGCTTATGTGAGTTTTTTTTCTAATGCAGCATCTTTGGGTGGCACAGTAATGTTTTCTGATAGTTATGAAAACACTATTGCGGCCTTTTTCTTTTGTTATTTGAGCAAATTAGAATGCATAAAAAATATTTTTGCTGCTCTCCCATTCACTTCTCTCCAAGTTTACCCAACTTTGATGACTTCTGCAGCCTAGAATCACAAAAATGTGAAAGGACACACAGACTATCAAATACAATTTTCTGATAAACACAACTAAAACTGTCTGGTTATTATCTTGAGAAGATTCCATCAATTATAAGGGCTGTAAGTGAACGTTAACCCTGACTTGTCTTGTTTTGTCGTCTTCTTTGTTTTCTAGCAGACCTGGAGATGTCGGCAGATTCATTTGGAGCGGGTGGCAGCGATGCCCAGCAGAGCTTACAGTCTTTTTGGCCCAGAGTGATGGAAGAGATCAGGAATCTTACTGTGGTATGAGTTTTTCCTGCCTTTTTTAAATTATCTCACTTAGATACAGTTGTGGTCAGCTATATTGTACCTCATTAATAGGAATTCTTGTTATTGCGAGTTCTCCTCTAACCCACTCTCGCACTGTTTCAGAAGGATTTCCGTGTGCAAGAGCTTCCTCTCGCTCGCATCAAGAAAATTATGAAACTGGATGAGGATGTGAAGGTAAGAGCAGCCAAGCTGAATCGACACAATCACTCGAAGCTGATGGCAGCAAACGTCATGTGTTTGATTTTAGAGACAGCAGCAGCCTTGCATTTGTCGACTGTACATCAAATGGCCAGTTGCATCAATAATTAGTTGAGTTTGCTGTGGCGAGTTTTAATTTTACTATTGGGGTTTTGAAGTTCGCCACTGTTTGTGCAGCAGACATGAATGAAACCTCAAATCATGTGGCTTGAGGACAAGTATGTTGGATCTTTGAGTAGACTTTGTATGTTTGTTTTTTTTGTAACTATTTGGGGTAGTGAAGTTGTTATGAATGCTCAAAACCATTGACCGAAATGGCTATTGTATTTCTGACAGTGCGTTTTGACTATGCCAGCGTCTTTTCTATTCACACAAGCTGGATAATAACAGGTAAACATGCAATGTGTGTGCACATAAATCAATATGACCAAAAATGATTCAGCTTGTTACTGAAAAATGAACGAATGAAGTGTTTTTATTTATCACCTGTCAGATCAACACAGAGAACACCATGCAAAGTTCAGACGCTCAGATTTAATTACTTTCAATTCAATGATTAAAAATGACATTAATTTGGTGCATTGCTGTATTGTATTGTATTTTTTTTAACACATCAAACACACTAGCTACCATATTAGCATGCTACAGAAGACCTCTATATTAGTAACCACTTAGCAGTACATGACAGACTCCCACTTCACTTTAGTAAATAGCTTTTCTTTAGCACTTACAGAATAATTAATCCAAACATACTCTGCTCTTTTTGTTCATCAACTACCATTAAGTATGTTTATAAAGTTTGACTTTCCTTGTTGATTTGAGACTCCACTTTTATGGTCTTCTCCAGATGCAAAGTGAATATTTTCAGTGGCTTTGAGCAGTTACTATTTTCAGCGGCTCTTTTGTGAATAGAGATATTATTCGATCCATCTGAGTCATCTGGCCATTTTTTGCGAAACAGCCTGATATTACGTAGTGTGTAAACAATGAATAGACTTTTTCTTAGAACTAAAAAAAGAACTTTTCTGTTAACAGCCTCAGTTCTGTGTATGGCCAATATTTACACTCTTTGCCAGATGCAGCATGCATACAAACAAACAAACAAACAAACCTTAAAGCATAAATAAGAACATTGCATTAGAGTTTGAGCAAAGTTTTAAGGGGATAGTTCACCCAAAAATTATAATTTACCCCCTTAGTGGTTTCAAGCATTTATAAGTTTCTTTCTTCTATTGAACACTAAGGAAGATATTTTGAAGAAAGCTGACAACCTGTAACCATTGACTTTGACAGTGTGACTTAAAGGGATAGTTCACAAAAAAATTTAGTTGTCAAAATTTACTTACCCTTTAGTTGTTTCAAATGAGTTTCTATCTTGTGTTAAAGAAAAAACATGATCGTTTGTAGACTGCTGAAAACCCGTAACCATTGACTTTCATAACAGGAAAACATATACTATGGAAGTCAATGGTTACGGGTTTTCAGCAGTCTACAAATGATCATCTTTTGTGTTTAACATAAGACATAAACTCATTTGAAACCACTAAAGGGTGAGTAAATTTTGACAGAATAAAATTTTAAGTGAACTATCCCTTTAAGTCAGACTAAGACAATGATGCCCTTGTAGTACAGTTTGATAGAGAGACATAAGTACAGTTAGACTTAAGTGTAGGTGTATTTGCTTTATAGTTTAACACTCGCTGGTTATAATGAGCTTGTTAAACACTAAAGCACACAGACCTTTGCTTTGTGCCTAGCTGAAGAGTACACACAAAGATATATAGTGATGTTGTAGAAGCCACAGGGCGTGATCTTCCCATACAGGCCCTTAGCCGCGTGGGAAGCAGGCATCAGGTCAGGGTGGCGTCCAGACGCTTAAAATAAACCTGCAGCTTAGAGTGGGAAGAAAAGCCAAGGCAATTAAGAGCTCAGGAGAGATGACATGGCCAAGACTCTGGGTCAGAACTTGACGTAGCCTCTCAGGACACTACATGTCTGATGGCAGGCCGAAACATAAAGGGCATTGGTGTAGTGAGTGTCTGGATGAAATGATGCGCTTTTATTTCCTTTTATATTGATATGCTTTGATAACCCTTTGTAGATGATCAGTGCCGAGGCGCCGGTGCTGTTTGCCAAAGCGGCACAGATCTTCATCACAGAGCTCACTCTCAGAGCCTGGATCCACACCGAGGACAACAAACGCCGCACACTACAGGTCAGTCATATCCATTCCCAACTTCCCTTTGACCCCTCGCCCAAGCCTGCTGAGATAAAACAGTCTCCTTTCTGGGACAAAATTATCTTTTTTGTGTGTGTGTGTGTTTGTTCCTGTTTTTTTTTTTCTTTGGGATGGAGATGGTAGAAGAGACAGGAAATGATAGAGAAGATGTTGGGTGGGATCAGGAAATGACCCCGATCTGGCTTTCAGACTGGGGTCACCTCTGCTAAAGTGGCACCATGTATTTCACAGCCCAATTCCAATGAGGGTTACATGTATGGTGGTTTGATTTTAATTTAAGACAAGCTCTGGTTATTTTCTGATCCCACCCACTATGTTCCCGTTATTGTTTCCTGTCTCCTTCACCATCTCTGCCAGGAAAAGATAATATTGTCTTATTATCAGTCAAGTCTGCTGGTTAAGGGCCTGTTCTAGTGGTTAAGGCCCTGCAATACTAGACGGAAATGTCCGAAAAATCCCATTCATGCATTCACCCATAGACCCTCCTCTCAAAGAAATCAGAAAACTTGTTGAAAGTAACAAAACATATGCAATATACTAGACATTTTGTATACATTTAGTATATATTTTTTCATATTTAGGTTTTGGATTAACTAAAATGCATCAATTGTCAAGTGACCGTTCACGTTTACAATGTTTAGTATTCAGCATTTAGTTTCTTAAAGGAACACTACACTAATTTTGGAAATGTATTAATTTTACAACTCCTCTAAAGTTAAACAGTTGAGTTTTACCATATTTTGTTCCATTCAGCTGATTTCTGGATCTGGCGCGAAAACCTTTTAGCCGGAGATTCTTACTGTGGGGGAAATTAAAATGTCTGTATTACCATTGGAAAACCTGTAACGCTAACTTGGTCAGATGAAGCACTTCTTAGCCAATCACATAGCAGCTTTTGGTCTCCTCCACTTTGTACTGCCATAGAAGAAGTGTTAGCATAGCCATTATGCTTTTTAGGCTAATCTCTTCAGGCTTGCCTTCAATAGGCTTTGCGCTTAGCTTAGTTTAGCTTAGCATACATCGTTGAATCAGATTAGACCATTAGCATAAAAAAAAAAAAAGTATTGATAAATTTCCTATTTAAAGCCTGACTCTTCTGTAGTTACTATTTTATAGGCCAATATGTCTAGGAACTATACTCTCTGGCATAATAATTCATAAAAATAACTTTGCTGGTGTACTATGACTGCATCAGGTTCAGTGATATTACGCAGTGCTGTTATTTAGATACCTAGCTGGGGATTCTTTTCAGACACTGCGTTATATCATTAGTGTTCCTTTTGAATGAAGTTAAATGTCAATATGTGTCATCAAAATAGTTGAAAAAAAGTAAAATAATAAGGTGCAGTGGAATTTAGTAAAATCCAGCCATTTAAATAGAACTCAAGTGGTGCTTTGACATAAAGGTTCCCCATGCAAATATTGCGCAAATTCACACTGCATTCACCAATATAAACTACTTAATTTGAAAGTTGGTTCTGTTTAAGCTGTGCTTTGCTGCACTAGTGACAATAGATTTTTATTGCCTGTGAATTCTCATTAATGTGACTGCACCTTACTATTTCTAGCATCAGCTTCTCTCCATGTTAACAGATCCAAACCATTACACCAAAGAGGGAAAAAAAAAGGTTCTTCTTAATGCAGCTTGTTTTGGAGCGGTGACATAGCTTTATGGGAAGAGCCCCCTCACAGCCCCCCAGGGCTTATCTCTGTTCCACTGTAGCGTGGAGTCTAAAAGTACATCTCCCATGACCCACTTATTTTATTTTATTTTTCTGATTTTACTTCCCTGGGCTGTCAAACACAGTCCTGAACCTTGAATGATACTAATAAAGTGGTCTCTAAATGCTTACACTAAGAATAGTAATGACATCTTTAAAAATTGTATTTATTTATGAAAGGGATTGTTCGTCCAAAAAAAGATTATTTACTAATCATCGTCTAAACGCATGTATGTAGAAAATACTGATGAATGTTTTTTAAAATATGCAAATATATCACAGAATAGTATCATGTGACTCATGTCATATATTCATTGTTTATTCATTGGGTTTTGGTTAAAAGAAAAAGTTGACAAAAATCCTGATTATGACCATTGGTCTTTTTTCACAACAGTGCATTTATTAAAACTGTTTATGTTTATTTTACTGTTTATAAAAAAGCGCCTCTGTTTATTTCGACTTTCAGAAAACATATTCATGTTTATAGTTTTTATTAATTCTAATATTTAATGACATTTTCTTATGACAAAGTGATTGGAAAGTACTTTTAATGTTATGGAGTCTACAGTATAGCCGCCCATTTCAGCGTAGCCTTTTTCCGATGCGGTGTTGGGCAACAGGTTTTGTTACTGAACAAAGCTGTAATGACTGTACGGCCATCTCTTTAATATGTAGATTGTATTAGCACGCAGCCTGTGAGCGTGCAGCTGGCCCACAGTGCCATTGTGAAGGCATCACGCCAATCGGTGTCGCCACGACAACTGTCGTCAATGGAACAACTGCATGGATGTGACCCTTCGCCACCAGATATTAATCATGCTGCTAAAAATAGCTGCTGATCTGGGGGGTGACAATGGGTGGTCTTTACAGCCAATATCCTGTGGAAAATACCACTAGTAGATGCTCTGCGGGTAGAGATGGTGTCAGTGCTGACTAAGAAGGGTTGATGTAGCAAGTGATAAATTATTATATTATGTTGTTGAACAAAACGGTCTGCTTGTTGAGTCTGACATCACGAGTGAGTTTCTGTATGCTTACAGTTAGATGTAATACTATTAAAAAGCGTAATGTTTATATCAATGTCCAATCTCAGATGGTCAGACAGTGATTCGTCTTTTATAAATCATTAAAATATTGTAGTATTGAAATACAGTAATGCTACACTCAAAAATGTTTTTTGCTGCTTGTTCAAAACTACTTATTTAAAATGAGTTGAAACAACACAATTTTTAAGGTTTTTTTGCAACAACTTTAATTGTTTTATGTTCAATCCACTTAAATTTGTAAAAACTATTAAGTTACCTTAATCAATTTGTGTTAGGACAACATGAAGTTGTGTGGAACCCAGCATTTTTTACAGTGTAAGTGACTGCTGAGTTCAGATGAGTAGAGGCTTTGATCTGTAAATAATATTCCATACTTCACAACTTAAAAGGACACTTTACTTTTTTGAAAATAGGCTAATATTACAACTCCTCTAGAGTGAAACAGTTGAGTTTTACCATTTTTGAAATTCATTCAGCCAATCTCAGAGTCTGGCGGGAAAACTTTTAGCTTAGCTTAGCATAGATCATTGAATCAGATTAGACCATTAGCATCTTGCTCAAATGACCGGAGTTTTGTCCAGAAAAATTGGCTATGATATTACTCCGTACCTGAAAATAGTTGTCAAATGTCTCCATGGTTGGAAAATTTTCAGGCTCTCTGTAATATCAATCCACCTGCTGTGGTCATGGTACGGAAACAAAGTTCCTTGTTTATTACGCCAGAATGAGAGTATAGTTCCTAGCCATATCTGCCTAGAAAATAGCATTTTCATTTTCCGCCAGTACATGATGTAACTACAGAAAAGTCCAGCTTTAAATAAGAAAATTGTTCAAATTCTTTGATTTCATTTTTGAGAGAGATGCTAATGGTCTAATCTGATTCAATGATCTATGCTAAGCTAAGCTAAATGTGCTTCCGATAGAACAGGAGATCATCTAAATGGTTTCAAAAATGCTAAAACTCCACTCTAATGGAGTTGTAAAAAAAAAAAAAAAAAGTTTTCAGAGTTTTCATTTAGCAAGCAGATAAACATCATGTTGTCGTGGTGTATTAGCATTTTTTTGGATGTTGTTTTTGACTCATTTGACTTCTTATTTTGTTTCGCAGAGGAATGACATTGCCATGGCCATCACTAAGTTTGACCAGTTTGACTTCCTCATCGATATCGTCCCCCGGGATGACCTGAAGCCTCCGAAACGACAGGTGCGGAAAACAGAGGCACCTCAAACTGTCACATTTGATCAGCATCTCCATTATTTGTTTTTTTCAGTCTTAAGCGTGTGTGAAGAGAAGACGGTGCTGTGTCATTTCTGGCAGCCTGGGGGCGCTGTAAACATCCTTGACTGGAAGCTGGGTGAAGGGTTTGTGAAGGCTTTCAGTCGGATGTTTGCAGCACTCTGCTTCCCTTAACTCTGCACAACCAGACATCATATTTATGCATTTAGTCTGTTTATATTGTATGAATGTGGCCATGGAATCATATGCACAGCTCCAAAAGCTGCCACGTGCGGTTTCATGTCGCAGCTCTGGCAGGGAGAAATGCATCTTTTTGCCCACTAGCTGCTAATGTTACCAGTCATTCGAGTACTTCAGTTCTTTCAGTTGAAATTAGGAACTTTAACATGAAATATTATGAGAGATTTATATGCGTCCACTTGTACTTTGTGTTTACAGTGTAGATGTTGCCAGTCACACCTTAAGCACTTCACTCAAATGCTTCTGTCCATTAGCAGTTTTTGTTTGAAGTTAGACATGCATATATGCATATATAAGCTTTTTACTGGTTTATATATTTTTTTATACTTAAATAATAATTATTCTTAATTAAATTACAGAATTCACTGTTCATATAAGTATTTTTTACATTTTTAAATTAAATAAAAAAAATAAAAATTAAAAAATAAAAAAAAAATTAATAATAATTATTCTTAATTTAATTTCAAATTCTCTGTTCATATAAGTATTTTTTACATTTTTAAATAAAAAAAAATATATATATATAAATAATAATAGTAATAATTTATAATTCTTAATTTAATTTCAAAATTCTCTGTTCATAATATAAAAAAACAACATTAAATTAAATAAAAAAAACAATAATAATAATATAATAATAATTTATAATAAAAATAATTAAATGCACATATTTGTAACAAATATATTATAATAAAACTGTTTGTTTTTTTTGCATAAATTTAAATTTCCAAAAGTGATTTCATATGTATAGAAGGCATATTAAATGTAATTAAAGTGTCTGTTTTAATGCTTTAAATAACTTGTCAAAATATGAATGAAATAATATTCCTTAATCATTCAACATAACACAAATGAATGTAAAAGTGAGACAACACCCCCTTATATAATAATTTTGTATTTTAAAACATCAACTTGGTGATTTGAAGGATGGTGTATAAAGATGTAAAATGACAATTAAATATAAATTTTGGAATCCTTTAATAGTCTTTTAAAATGTCATCAGATCATCATCCTCCTGAATATGGCTGACAGACATTATTGGTATATAAACTATTGCTAGAGTAAGTAACAATTTAGTAAATGAAGGTAAAAATGAATGATAAAATAAAAAACAATTTAATATCACAGTTTTATTTTAGTGCTTAAACCCTTTGAACCACACAAGCACACACACACACGCCTTTTTTTAAAACATTTGCCAGCATTTATAATTGACTGACTTTGAATTGGACTCGTCAGAAAGTGTTGGACTTCTCAATTCTCAATGGAATCATTATTAAACCATCATTTTTTTTTTTTTGCATTGAAGGCAACAAAACATTCCTTTTCATGCAACAAACCAAAATCACGTACAAGTAACTCTAAACACCAGAGTACGAAGAGAGTCAGCACATGTAGAAGAAAGGAATTTAGCCAATATATATACCCACTGATCCGAGCTCTCACAGCTAGCTAAACCACTCTCTTTGATTGCCACCGATGGGGTTTTATAGTCCTGCGGTGTTTTTTGTGTGGCCAGGTGTGTAAACATCCTACACTCTCAGCTGTGACGTCACCGAGCTGGGAGAGGGATGTTTACTCTCTTTGCCACAAAATGGATCTTCAGGAATGCACGGGGGACGAATAATATGAAGATACGCGTCTGTTTGTGTGTCAGAATAGCACAGCCGATGGTCTGCCATGATGCTGCGGTTCAAGTGTGGGAGTTCAGGCCTCCATCTGCAGCTGAAGGTCTCGTTTCTGTCCAGCTAGAAGATTGCGTTACTCGCTCTTGCTTTGCCTATAAGTTATTTATCCTCCTCCCGCCTCTAATGTTACAGAGCTAAAATAATTTATGGAGATGTAAGCAGCAGATAGGGCTTATGAACTCTTTATTTCACAGGGCTGTCATGTTGGAATATATGTATTTTTATGTATTTGTAGAAAAGCTCTTAATCAACTGGTGTTTATTAACTGGTGTGGCAAACAGAATGGGTACAGAGTGGAAATAGCTAATTATTTGAAATAAATACTGTGGTTTGTATAAGATTTGTATACGGTTAAAGTCCAAATGATTAATTATTAATCAATATTATTAGCCCCCTTAAGCAATTTTTTTCCTTAATCATTATACAATGATTTGCCTAATTACCCTAACATGCCTTATTAAACTAATTAACCTAGTTAAGTCTTTAAATAGCATTTTAAGCTCAATACTAGTATCTTAAGAAAATATCTAGTAAAATATTATCTGCTGTCATCATGGCAAAGATAAAAGAAATTAGTTATTAAAACTATTATGTTTAGAAATGTATTGAAAAAAAATCTTTCTGTTTAAACAGAAATTGGGGAAAAGAAATATACAGGAGGGCTAATAATTCTAACTTCAACTGTATATAAAGTTGCATATAAGCTGTCGGATAGTTCATACTAGACTGAATCATTGACATTTGCTTAATAGTAAAGAAGCACCAACATGTCAGCAGCTGCAACTTATCTGTTAAACGTTGCTTTTTTTTTATTTTTTTTTTTTTTTAAAGCTTTTTTTGTAGGGTAATACTTAAGGTGATGTAGTTACACACGTTCTATTGACTTACTATAGTAATTACAATGAAATCTGCATAATTACATCTAACTTACCCTAACCCCGTGTCCAAGCTAGTCTACTACCTAAAATAGTAATAACACTTTTTTTTGTTTGTTGGAATGTCCAATGTTTAATGTTACGAGACTTTGAGAGATTTATATGTCACACTTTTAAAGATGTATTCATGGACCCAGAAAATATAAAAAAAATTTATTGAAAGGACAATTAAAGAATCTGTTATAAAGTTGTTTATTTTGGGTGACACTTTATTATTTTAGGGTGTCCTTGTTACTAGTTTCATGTAGTTACTATAGAAATTGCAATTAGCTATGCATAATTATATGCAATTTGACTGCATTCTATCACTAACCATGTAGTAAGTACATGTAATTAATTAATATTACTCAGTAGTTAAATGAATAGTTATACTGTAACGAGGACACCTTAAAGTGGAGTGATATTTTGTTATTGATTGTTTGATCTTTCTCGAAATAGATTTTTATCAAATATTTGTTTTTAGTGGATTCTGTTTATGATTCTATGTTGTTAAAAATGTTTAAATGTGAAGTTATGTTGTCAAATATATCTGCTATATAATGGCTTATTTCCACTATGCGGTACGGTACGTTTACGGTACTTTTTTTGATACAGAAGTATCAAAAAAAGGGAACAGTACCATACCACTTTTTTTGGGACCCTTTCGTAAGGGTACCTGGCACAACAGTATGGTACTAAAGAGTGGAGCTAGACTCACTGGTTGGTTTACAGAGAATTGTCACCTTCGCATGGAACAACAACACAGGAAGTGCCATTTTTAAATATGTCGCCAAAACAACACTGTAATAATACAATGACTGCAAAATGTGTGATCGCAAATAAAAAAAATATGGCTCTGTCCAATAATGACGTTGATCACTACTATGTCGTTCACCAAACCTATCAACTAAGGGTACTATTGGCAGTGCAAACGCAAGCGTGATCAGAGTGAGCCGTTCCAAATCATACTGTACTGTACTGCAGTGTTTCCCAAACCTGTTCCTGAAGGCACACCAACAGTACACCTTTTCAATATCTTCCTAATCAAACACACCTGAATCAACTCATCAGAACATTAGAATAGACTTCAAAACCTGAAGTCCGATAAGGGAGACATCCAAAATATGTACTGTTGGTGTGCCTCCAGGAACAGGATTGGGAAACACTGCTGTATTGAACCGTACCGCTCAGTGGAGAAGAGGCATAATAGCCAATGATGCCAATATGGCAATCATAATAAATACTGCTGCTCTCTATAATTGTGCTTTTGTGTATAGGAGGAAGTTCGTCAGTCTGTGGCCCCGACTGAGCCGGTCCAGTATTACTTCACGTTGGCGCAGCAGCCCAGCGCAGTGCAGGTCCAAGGGCAGCAGCAGGGCCAGCAGGTCTCGGCTCCCACCGCCACCACACTACAACCTGGCCAGATTATCATCGCTCAACCACAGCAAGGCCAGGTAATGCCCGCACCATTGCCACAAACACTAGGGTATGCAGTGCATATGCAGACTCTAGCTTTACAGTAATAAGCCATGATGAGCCCCAGTGGCTCTTTCACACCAAAAATGCCAAGTAGTTATATAAGCATCTGCATCAATTTATGATAATATTCTGCTCATTAGTTATGTTGTGCACAACCCTTGAATAATGTAACAGGTCAGTTTGATTTGTAATACAATATTGGCGTAATAAACAATAAATAAAAAGCCTTAAAAAATCAGCTCAAACATGGCAGTTTTTTAAATCAAACTAGGCATGGGACGATAACCGGTTTCAAGGTTTACCACGGTTTTGGAAAAGTCAAGGTTTTAAAAACGCTAAAATTTGCGGTTAAGAACTAACCTAAAGCGCCATCTTCTGTAAAAATATAACCTAGAGCGCCATCTGCTGGTAAAATATAACCTAGAGAGCCATCTGCTGGTAAAATATAACCTAGAGCACCATCTGCTGTTAAACTAACTGTTAAAAACTAGCCTAGAGCATCATCTGCTGTTAAAAACTAGCCTAGAGCACCATCTGCTGTTAAAAACGAGCGTAGACCACAATTCTTTTTTAAAACTAGCCTAGAGCACTGTCTGCTGTTAAAACTAGCCTGGAGCACCATCTGCTGTTAAAAACTAGCCTAGAGCG
>CAIGQV010016734.1:16185421-16202263 GCA_903798115.1 Danio jaintianensis
TTGTTGTTGTTGTTGTTGTTGTTGTTGTTGTTGTTGTTGTTGTTGTTATTATTATTATTATTATTATTATTATTTACTACTATAATTTACTTTGTTTACTATGTTTTATGTATATGTTTTGTTTTTTTAAACTTTATGAATGCTTTGGCAATATAAAAAACCAATAAGTTAATTTTAAGTATGGTGTGTAAATTTTGGATCCCACATTTTTAATTCAATGTGGATTCTTTAAACTAATCAGAAGTGACATTAAAAGCATTTCTGATGTTTCAAAAGATTATTATTTCAAATAAATGTCATTCGTTTGAATTTTCATCAGATAATCTTAAAAATGAATATCAGTTTTCACAATATATAAACTATTTTTATTAGTAATTACAAAACAATTCACTTTTTATGTATGAAAGGCAGTTCAAAAAGCTTCACAAAATAGAAAAGCATTAACACACATTTTGATGTAAATTGTACTCAAAAATGACCTGATGTTCAAGTAAAGTACACAGTGACTGATCTGTCACACAATGTATCTAAGACTCTATTTAAACAGCTTTAAATAATATAAATTCAAATAAAAAAGTTTTGTAGAAACATGATTTTAAATTCCAATGTTATTATACTTCCAACTGACGTTTATTTATTTATTTATTTATTTTGAGACAGAGAGAGAGAAATTATGTATGTTTGTTTTATATATGGTGTGAAACTTTTGGATCCCACATTTTTGATTCCTTAAATTTGATTCGAAGTGACAGTAAAAGGATTTCTTATGTTATTTCTGATGTTTCTTCAAATAAATGGCCATTTCCATTACAGAATCTTAAAAATCAATATCAATTTCCACAATATATATACAATATTTATAATAATAATGAATTTTTTTTTCACTTTTTGTATGAAAGGCAGCAAAAAAAAAAACATTAACACATTTTCAGTGTAAATCGTGATCAAACTCTGTTATACTTAAGATAATAAAGTAAATGTTTCGTCACACAATATATTCAAGACTCAAAATCAACTGTATAATAAAACCTAACACGTTTTGCAGAAACATAACTTAAAATTCAGTATGTTGTTGTACTTCTAACTGAAACACAATATTAAGTAGGGGGCGGGGCTTTCTTTTTGTGCATTATTTCCTCATAGCAAACTAACAGTAGGTGGCCGTGGTTAAGAATATGGTAGCTCAAGTGCAAATGGTCAAACTTTAATTTGAAGATTACCAAAACAAACTTTTTTTTTTCAGTGGATAGACTGGGGATAATCATACGCAGTTAAAAATGCCAGCCTACATATATGGCCATTTTTGAGAAAACATTTGTTCCTTCAAGCTCTCTTTTGTTTACCTCTTAAGTAACATTGATTGTCAGTGGGGTTGTATCTTCATACCTGAGGACAGAGAACCGCGTTGGCTTAATTTCACTGTCTGCTCGCTGCTTTGTGCCGCTAAATGCTGTCATTTCTCCAAATGAAAGTTTTCTATTATTATTTTCAAATTGTACTATTCTACTATTATTTTCAAATTTGACACGAGAGCTTTCTCTCATCTGCTGTAACAGATGGCTTCATCTCCGCTGCTGCTTTAAGCTTCAGTTAATGCCTGCTTGCACCATTTCTGAAACTAAACAATGACACCGAGTCAAATATTCACAGCAAATTCACACACTTTTGATTTAGCAACACTAAACCCAATGCACTTTTGTTTAAATTTTTCTCCCAAAAGCTATTTGGGTTGTTATTTAAAATTTAAATAATTGCATATAATGGCATTTTGATGAGTTATTCTGATTTTAAGTCCTTTAAGTGCACATTTTTTAGTAGAAATATGATTATAATGTGAATATAGCTTTGTTTCCATCCACCGATTTTTATGCACATTTTGAATATACGCATGAAATAATGATTGATGGAAATGCCAAGATGCGCATAAATTTTGAAATGCGCATAAAAAAAACATGTGCGCAAAACTGAGTAGGATGAACTTTTTATTCGATAGGAAAAAATTAGCATAAACTACGATGGAAACATTTATTCAAACGTTCATTGCGTGTCGGCATTGTCTTCTGAGGCGCAAGTAATTTATTCAATAAGGAAAAGATTGACGCAGCTTCTCCTTCTGCAGTAAAATTGTTGTTCTCTTTGACTCGTTGGATGGATTCGTTGCTTTATTCGCACGTCTTTCATGCGATATTCCAGTTTTGCGCATATTTAATTTGCATCTATGGATGAAAACGTAGCTTATGTCTGTTCATTTGCTTCACTATGCCTCACACTTTTTCATTTATTTCACTATTTGTTGCTTTTCGGTGCATTGCCTTTTTATGTGATGTTGGAGTATGCGCTTTTGCATGTGCTTGCTTGTCCTGTTAAGTTCACTCTCTTTCTGGCATTGTTTGCTCCTCTTCCTCAGGTATTGCAGGGAACCACCATGCAGCAGCTGCAGCAGGTGCAGGTCGCTCAATCTCAGGCGACCCCCATCACGGTAAACACCTCAAACCCCTCAAAATCGCCCCTATTCCTCCCTCAAAAGCATTTCTTTGATGCACTACAAGGGGCATTTGTCATAAGAATAAGAACTGCATTTCAAAGCACAATACAGTTGTAAAAATATCCCCCTTTGGGTGTTATATCACGTACTATACATTAATCAATGCTGCAAACAGAAGCAGATGGTACTATGGTGATACGGTGTTCGTGCCTGAAGCTCAGTCCTCATACTGGCTTTGTGCAGTGTGTATTAGTTTGATTTAAATGGTAATATTAGTTTAAGTTTTCTACAAATAAATATAAAATATCTTCCAAATGTAAAAAAAGTAATAATAATTGTCATTTAAAAATATTTGTACTGGAAATGTAAAAAATAAATTTCCACAATAACCCAATTTTTCGTTTGTTATAATTGGAAATTATATTGTTACACATGAATGGGAGTGTATGGGTGTTTCCCAGTGATGGGTTGCAGCTGGAAGGGCATCCGCTGCGTAAAATATATGCTGGATAAGTTGGCGGTTCACTTCGCTGTGGCGGAACTAATAAAGGGACTAAGCCGAAAAAATGAATGAATTGTTACACATTATTACATCAAAAATTAAAACTCTGAAGAAATGTCATCAGTCGTTTACCACATTTAGCAGAAAAATATGTTTCACACGTAACTAAATTGATAATATAGAGAAACAGAGTTTTCCTTTTTTTTTTTTTTTTTTTTTTTAAACCGTTATAAAAACATTTCATACATTTTGTCATAAAGTTCATTCATTCATTCATTTTCCTTCGGCTTAGTCCCTTAATTCATCAGAAGTCACTGCAGTGGAATGAACCGCCAACTTATCCATCATATGTTTTACACAGCGGATGCCCTTCCAGCTGCAACCCAGTACTGGGAAACACCCATACACTCTCACATTCACACTCATACACTACGGGCAATTTAGTTAATTCAATTCACCTGTACCGCATGTTTTTGGACTGTGGGGTAAACTGGAGCACCCGGAGGAAACCCACTGCAACACGGGGAGAACATGCAAACTCCACACAGAAATGCCAACTAGCCCAGCCGAGACTCGAACCAGCGACCTTCTTGCTGTACGGCGACAGTGCTAACCACTGAGCCACCGTGCCGCCCTGTCATAAAGTTGTTTAAAATAATATAGCACGACACATTATTGGAATGCTCTCATCCATGTGCATTCAGACACAAGAAAGTCCATTCGTTTTCTGGTTCAGCCATTTTACTTTCTGTAATCTAGTCTCAGCAGTAGTCGATAGGAATTTTTCTCCATTGTGCGCCGTGACCACAGACCTTATGTTTTATTGATTTCGAGTTTCAATCTTGTGGTTGCTGAAAATGACACTCAAAAAGAAAACTTATACCACCCTGGAATGCGAAAACTGTCATTATATATGAAAACAGCATTTTGCTGAAGTTTATATCAGGGTTGGGGGTATTAATGGTTCAGCCATGTGGGTTTTATGATCTCACAATCACTGAAATCTGCAGTAGAGTGTTTTTTGTGCTTGTACCTTCGCTGTTTTAAGCCTGTCATGGATAAATATGTTACTAAAAGCCATATGGACCACATGGACAAGTCCGAGTCTGATTGAGTGATTCATTAAATCATTCATTCAGATGATTCATTTAGAACATCTGGTTCATTTTAAAACACAGCAGTTTACTGTCTTATTTAATGATTCAAAAGGTATATTTGTTCATCTCAAAGCAACACTGCTGCATTGATCCTGAACAAATGTTCTGCTTCAGCTTTGTTTGAATCTGTTTTCATTGGCAAAACTCAAGTAAAACAGTCAGTGCTGTGTCTAAAATCTAATTCAATCATCAGTAACTTCTTATTTGTGGAACTTTTTGTGAAAATGAATATCACATTTGCAATCATACTTGCGCCAATTTCTGGAAAATCATCACTCTTGTTTGTGTAAAATGATATACAGTGCTCAGCATATATGAGTACACCCCATTTTAAAAATGAATATTTTTATCCATTTCTCAGTGAATATAGGCAATGTATTTTAGTGCATTTAAACAAAACAGATTTATTAAACAGATATATTTATTCAAATAATATTTTAGTCACCAAACATATTTAGAAATTGAAAGAATTCAAGCAAATAAATTCAAGCAAAATATTGCAAAAATAAATAACAACCTACAAAATTTCAACTAAATTTTTCAATTTTTTTGCTTCTCTTTTTTTTTTTTTTTTTCCTTATTTATTTTTATTTTATTTGTATTTAATATTTTTCTATAACATTTAAATTTGATTGTACTAGTTTTTGGACCGTTATCATAAGTTATTTTGTTAGATTAGCTCCAGATTTGGCTTCTGTACTGGCTAATCTAATGTATATGCACAAATATAATATTGTATAGCTTCCTATTAAAAATATGAATTTAAAAGATAGATTTGTGTGGGGTGTACTCATATATGCTGAGCACTGTATTTATATCACACCTTGTGATTCATTTAATGGTTTGTTTGTGAATTTTCAACTTGTAGTCTTTTAAAAATATGAATACTACTTTATTTTTTTTAATATAATTTTTTTTAATTCATGCTATTTTTTTTAAATATTATTTATATCGTAGATGATAAATATTACAAACAAACTCTAGCTGCATAAATTACCATTAGAACATTTGGACCAAACTTGAAAAAAAAAAATCATCTTTATTCATAATATTTTTCACAATTTTACTGAATATCAATTATTTTTGAATATTATTGTACATTTTGGCATGTAGAGAAAGAGAAGGAGAATTAACAGGGATCCAAAATAATTGTAACCATTATCAACCCCAAAATATACATTCTAAAAATAATGAATAAAACCGTTTTAATTCTAATAATATTTTACAATATTTATTTTTACCTCATTTATAAAGCAATAACTCGGTCTTGGTGAGCGCAACACTGCCAAGACTGTCTTTAAAATTCCCAAACAGTACTACAGTACAAGTCAGAATTATTAGCCCTCCCGTGGATTTTTATTTTTCCTTTTTCAAATATTTCCAAAATGATGTTTAACCAGGGTATCCGCGGGGTCTTAAAGTTTTAAAATCTCAAAATCTTAAAAAGTCTTAAATCTACTGAAATATTGTCTTGTAGGTCTTAAATCTTTTTAACAGGGCTTAATATTTCTTTGTTCATGTATTATTATTATTATTATTGTATTCTTAAATGTATTAAGTTATAATCATTTTTGATAGGGCAAGTGAAAATCTTTTCCAACTGAAATATTTGAAAAAAGTCCTTCGCATTTAGCCCTGTATAAGTCTAAAATTTCTTTCATAATGGTCTTAAAATGTCTTAAAGTCTTACATTTAACTTGCAGAAACCTGCCTAATTACCCTAACTTGCCTAATTAACCTAGTTAAGCCTTTAAATGTCACTTTAAGCTGAATACTAGTATCTTGAAAAATATCTAGTCAAATATTATGTACTGTCATCATGGCAAAGATGAAAGAAATCAGTTAGACATTAGTTATTAATACTATTATGTTTAGAAATGGCTGCACGGTGGCGCAGTGGGTAGCACGTTCACCTCACAGCAAGAAGGTCGCTGGTTCGAGCCTCGGCTGGGTCAGTTGGCGTTTCTGTGTGGAGTTTGCATGTTCTCCCCGTGTTGGTGTGGGTTTCCTCCGGGTGCTCCCCCCCAGGTCCAAAAACATGGTATAGGTGAACTGGGTAAGCTAAAATTGTCCGTAGTGTATGTGTGTGAATGAGTGTGTGTGGATGTTTCCCAGTGATGGGTTGCAGCTGGAAGGGCATCCGCTGCGTAAAACATATTCTGGATAAGTTGGCGGTTCATTCCGCTGTGGCGACCCCTGATTAATAAAGGCCATAGCCGAAAAGAAAATGAATGAATGAATGTTTAGAAATATGTTAAGTATAAGTATAAAATATATACAGGAGTGCTAATAATTCTGACTTCAACTGTATATCTGATATTATAAATGATCTAAGCATGGAATTGAAGGCTGAATTCTCCTTAATGGCAGATATTATTGACCAGGGCAGAATCTGCAATTCATATGTCCTCTACCTGATGCTACACGAGGTCACGGCACGTCTGCGGGCCAGATAAAGTTGTGCTGCTTAATAAATTGTCCCGTCGTCTCGGGTGTCAGTTCCTGAAGAGGAGAGATCGTCTGTCGCACCGCCGCAGTCCAGGTTTCTCCACTCCACACGAGAAGCCCAGGGTCACAGTCTCGCATCTCTCCTCTTTCCTTAACACTTCTTCTGTTTCACTTTCTTTTGGAGAGCTTCCCAAATCCACAGGAGAGTGTTGAGCTGCGGTTCTAATGCTAGACTCTTTGGTTCAGCTTAATCCTTTTATTGGAGACTTGATGCAATGCTCATTGGGAAAAACCTTGTGTTGTTGGGGGTCTTTACAAGGCTTTTGTGACTGAAAAGAAAAATGATATTGTAATCAATGTCAATGAAGTTATTATATATAGTTCTTAAACAAAAATGTAGTTACAAATTTAAGTAAAACAGATGTTTCCGGTACTGGATGCTGGTTTGTTTAGCCTGTTTAAATAGAGATGGAAATAGAGTGCATTAATGCCTGTTCACCTGTTTTGTTTTGTTTTTTTTTCTCTCTCGCTCTCTTCTTTTTCTTTCTTTTTTTTCTTTTAATTATTTTTCTTTGTTTTTCTTTATTCTTTTTCTGCCTTATTTTTCTTATTTTCTTTTTCTTCTTTCTTTTTCTTAATTTTTTTTTCTTTTTCTTTATTCTTTTTCTGCCTTTTCTTTTTTTCCCTTTTTTTCTTCTTTCTCTTCTTTTTTTCTGTGTTTTTCTTTTCTTTTTCTTTTCTTTTTTGCTTTTTATTTTTCATTAAATTTTCTTTGTACTTTTTATTTCTTCTTCCTCCTTTTTTCTTTTTTCTCTCCTATTTTTTCTATTCTTCTCTAATATTTTTTTCTTTTCTTTTTTTCTTTATTCTTCCTTTTTCTTTTCTATTTTTCTTTTTTTTTCTTTTTCTTTCTTTTTATTCTTCAAATTTCTTTTCTTTTTTCTTCGATTTTCTTTTTTTTTTGCTTTTTTCTTTTTGTCTTCACAATCAAAATGTTTTCTGTTTTATTGCGTTTTATTTTATAGAGGTCTTATAATAAAATACATTTTACTCAAACAATTAAATCGCAAATGTAGTAAAACAGAGTTCTCAAATGTTCTCTTATTTTTTTTATTTTTTTTACCCATTTCTTTGTGTGTGCGCGTGTGTCTACATTTGTAGTGGATCAAAAGATTTTAACTACTGAACAACACCCATTCTTGTCTTAGGACAATTTTAAAAAACTTTTTTTTTTTATCAAATGTTGACTACTGCGTATATGCATGCATGTATGTATACACAGGTACTATTTTTGTATTGGAAGTATATTACGTAATATAACTTTTAAAAATGCACAAGTTTCTAGATATATCCTCATCTTACAATAGCAGTTGTAAATTGATTGTAAACCACGACTTGTTGGCAGCTGCAGTTCAGCCTTCATGGTTTTCCTCCGTCTTCTTCCAGAGTGCTCCGGTGACCATGCAGGTGGGCGAAGGTCAGCAGGTGCAGATCGTCCAGGCCGCTGCACAGGGACAGGCCCAGGCGCAGACAGCACAGCCGGCCGGACAGACCATGCAGGTCATGCAGCAGATCATCACCAACACAGGAGAGATCCAGCAGATTCCAGTAAGAGGATATTGCATTTACCTTTGTGTTTCATGATTGTGGTCTCTTTAAAGGAGTTATAGTCTGGTAAATGGGTACTGTAGCACATGTGTTGTTCATGAAGACCAGACAGACATGCTGTTAGATGGAGGTAATGTCTTGCTCATCGGCGCCATCTTGTGGTGTCCTTCAGGTGCAGCTCAACACTGGCCAGCTGCAGTACATTCGCCTGGCTCAGCCTGTCTCAGGAACACAGGTGGTTCAAGGACAGATACAGACACTCGCAGCAAACACTCAGCAGGTAAATCATGAAAATACGCAGTGATTTCCAGAATGTGATTTTACTGTGATATTTTTTTACTGACACATTATTTTTGCTCACACTAATAATACGTGATTCCCCTTTAAGAAATTGAGCATTTTCCTATAATACATACTTTTAAAAAAAAATTTAGATTAGTGTAATTAATAATGGGTGTAACTGTTATTTTGTGGTGATTGTTGTTGTTTTTTAGCTTTCACAGACAGAAGTACAACAGGGTCAGCAACAGTTCAACCAGTTTACTGATGGGCAGGTGAGGACTTTTCTTATTTATTTAATTTATCTATATGAGCCAAAACATGTGAGCCCTCCATGTGCTGCCAAAACAGCGCCAACTCACCAAGGCAAGGCAACATTTTTCGTAGCATGGACCGGTGTTCGTATTAATAAGTTTTCAATGTATTTTGGTTAATATGTACATGAAATTACACCTATATCACAAATTCATGCAACATCAAACTAATACAACTCACCATAATAGAGAGAGATGTTTGTTTCCCATTCTTGCTGTAGTAACTGTATCTTATAAAGATTTGTGTCACACCCTCTGCATTGTAAATACGTTGCTAAGCAACGCAAACCGATGCCGATAATGGCGCTGGTGTTTGTACCATCATAAAAAACATGTTAAGAATTCCAGTAGTGGAGCTGTGCACCGCGTCTGGTCTGCGATGTGCACAGATATGGATATTGGTTGTTAATGGGGGTAACTCACAATAAAGTGGGATCTTATATAGAGTAATTTTGTGTTCTTGAAAAAAACTCTTCCACCACCCAGTGGTTGGGGACTCCTGCTCTACAAGACCTCTGGGTATTCTGGTGTCTGGTACAGAGACATGAGGAACAGATGCTTTGTCATGTTATGAAGTGGATTATTTTTAATTTAGGGAATTTAACCTATCATTTATATTTTCTTTTTTTAAATAGATTACAGACTGTTTCATCTCACTGTTGTTTATGTACAATGAAACTGATCTGAATGAACAGATTAAGGGGTTTGGGTCATTTTTGGATTTTGTTTTGGACCGATCCTACTTTATATGAAATGGTCTTAACAAATAGGTTCTTACATGTACTTACTTTGTTCATATTGCACAACTTTCTACTAAGGTGGGATACTGGTAACGTAGTGACAGCTTTGGGGGTATGGGTGGATTTAAGGGTGGGTTATAGTGTAAGGGATGGGTCAAAAGTGTAATTATGAATGTAATTACAGAAAATTACAGTAAATGCAGAAATCATAGATAGATAGATAGATAGATAGATATGCGTGTGTGTGTGCGTGTGCGTGTGTGTGTGTGTGTGTGTGTGTGTGTGTGTGTGTATATATATATGTATATGTATGCAAGTACAATGTAACATGTACACAATAAGTACATTGTACCAAATGATTAATTTAAATGTAAGTACATAATAATTAATGCCACTTACTATAAAGTGAGACCTTTGGTCCCCTAATTGTTGCTTAAGTATCATAACAAATAGGAGGAACTTACCCGTACATAAGCAGGAGGACATCAGGCATGTTTTTTTTTTTTTACCTTGTAAATAAGAGTGTCCTGTAATTTTAAATGCCAGTGTTGACAGTAATGGTCATGGAACACTGATGCATATTTAAAAGCTATTTCCTTGATTTTAACTGACATATTCTGTCTGCAACATTTTATAAAAATACAATTTAACGGCTTCTTAAGAAAATGAATGAATGTTGACTAATGGTCAGGCTTCAGTGACACCCGTTCCCCCTGCTGTCCCTGTACCCCTGCAGCAGCTGTATCAGATCCAGCAGGTGACGATGCCGGCAGGACAGGAGCTGACCCAACCCATGTTCATCCAGTCCACCAATCAGACAGCTGACGGGCAGGTCACTACGCAGGTCAGCGCAGACTGAGCCCATCCATCATGAAGCCCCCCGGCACTATCAAACAGTGAAGGAGGAGACAAACAACACCCAGACCTTCCACTTCCCATCATCTCTTCATCAAGACGTCAATCCAGAAACCCAATAATAAATCTTAGATTCAAGCTTCATATTATTTACCGTCCAAAAAAAAAAAAAGTTTGGGTCTCTTCACTGAGTGATGGAAGGATCAATGTATAGTGGCAGAGGTTTGCTTTCTGCCATTGATTTCAGCTACTTGTCTTCTGCAATATGGAGTATGAACCCACTGTCTTCCTCGCAGTATAGGTTGATATGTCCTTGTTTCATAGTTGGGCTAGAGATTATGCTTCAGTGATCGTGATATTAGGGTAAAACCAGAGCTGAAGGGCACTTGGGCTTGTACAGTGGTCTTTATTTTTTAATTTCTTTTATTAAGCCCTCACCCGTTTGACAGATCATGCCATCTCATGATGTGTAGACTTCTAAACTCGATGATAAAAAGCCATAATCTACACATTCTGTATCTCTGTAGTTTGGTTCTGTGATTCGATAGTAATCGTATTAGTTCTGTTGTAGTATCTCTTGTATAGTTTTTGATAAGGTTGTGTTTGTTAAAGGGCTTCTTCTTGTTGGGTTTTCTACATGCAGAATGGTCCTCTCTCTCTGTGTGAATGTGTTTGAATGTGCTTTTTCCTTACGTGTCTTTCTGGACCACATTTAAAGAGACTTCCTCTGCTGGAAACTGAATAGCTCTACTGTTACCTTCCTAATGAAATAAAACCCTTTTTATATAAACATTTTAATTTTTTTTTTTAATCGCCCTTCTGTTTTTTTCATATCATAAATGTTGGTTGTGTTGTTATTTTGCATGTAGTTATGACTGCCAGCATGATATGCAATACCTAGGTACAGATTTTATTTGTGTTTATTTTGTAAACAGACCTTGGTTTGTGAAAAAAATAAAATCATAAAAATGATGGAAATTGTACTTTAACACACGCACACACACATACAGTATATGTTTGTATGTTTCAAGCTTGTAATACAATTTCGTTCCATTTTCAAACCAAATTAGGGCCTATAATAGTTTAAAGGGAGCTGTTTTTATTAGGTTATTGTCTTAGAGTACGTTTATTTTGGACTCTGAGAAACCTGGATATGTTTCTGACGTCACAGTTCTGCCCCTGGCGAGTGCTAGCGTTTTTTCTCACCACACGGAGGCGACATTTCAAGCTGACTGGTGCTCAATCACTGGCACATTTATGATGAATACTGAATCCTTTCCGTGATCGAATCTTTAAAATGGTTCATTTAACTTTCTAAACACAGTATTTTAAATTATTGTAGTATTTTAAATTATATACTAAATTATATATGTAGCAATTTTAAATTATTATAATGCTTTTTTGTTTTATCGATATTGTAATGTGTGCCTAACGAGAGCATGAATTACCCTAACAGCTTAAATAAGTAGCAATATTATTTGTTAATTCGTTTATTGCTGCATTTAAAGTCTATATTAAGAAACATGTTGCTTTAATCAAAGCATTTGTGTTATTAAATTGAACACTGATGCGTATTTAAAAGCTATTTCCTTCATTTTAACAGACATTTTCTGTCTGCAACACTTCAAAAAATACAATTTAGAAACGTGTGATTTGTAGGTAAAAACAGAAGAGCACACCATATTTACTTAGTCTTTTGTCATATTGGTTTTCATACTGATAAGTTGAATAAAGTCGACACAGCAAAATACAAAGGAAACGCATAAAGGACTGAAAGTAGATTTGGTCAGAGTTTTGTGGTATCAATTTCACATTAAAATATCAAGCTTTGTATTATTTTCCTGATGGATGACCAGGGGCGGATTTAGTGATTTGGGGGCCCTAAGCAGTTCCTACAGTAATATGCATGCTTCGTATTTGTATTTATTTATTTATTCAGTTGCCTTTTTCTTTTATCACTCAGTCTTGTTTTCTCCATTTTAATGCAATCATTACATTTTCAGTTATTTTATTTTTGCTTAAAGTGAATTCATAACTAAAAATACTGAATAAACCTTTGGTTTTGGTTTTTAAAACGAAATCTTCATCTGATTTGACTGCTGGACTTATCCATGATTGGGGGTGGCGTGACACATTTACACGGATGTAATAATTAGGGTAAAATTGTATTTGTTAAACACTCACCAAACAAAACATATCACAAAATGCCATTTCATATAATTTATAAGGGCAGCACGGTGGCGCAGTGGGTACCACAATTGCCTTACAGCAAGAAGGTTGCTGATTCGAGCCCCGGCTGGGTCAGTTGGCATTTCTGTGTGGAGTTTGCATGTTCTCCCCGTGTTGGCGTGGGTTTCCTCCGGGTGCTCCTGTTTCCCCCACAAGTCCCAAAACGTGGTATAGGTGAATTGAATAAACTAAATTGTCCATAACGTATGTGTGTGAATGAGAGTGTATGGATGTTTCCCAGTGATGGGTTGCAGCTGGAAGGGCATCCGCTGCGTAAAACATATGCTGGATAAGTTGGCGGTTCATTCCGCTGTGGCGACCTCTAAGTAATAAAGGGACTAAGCCGAAAAGAAAATGAATGAATGAACATAATTTATAAAAACGTCTAGGTATTTCGGGAGCCCTCAGATTTCCTGGGGCCCTAAGCAGCCGCTTGCCTCTCTTATTGGTTAAATCCGCCCCTGCAGATGACAGTAAGTAGAACACGCTTGAGAAATTACAGAATTCTTATTTTCTTCTAATCAATCATGTCGGAAGCGGTCGGAATCCATTCATTCATTCGTTCACAACAGCATGTGGATGCTTTCTTTGACGTGAGTGCTTTCTTGCATTTGTCACATTATGTCGTGCAAAACCATAGCTACAAACGTTTTTGGTCGAAAGAGAATACATGAGTTGAAAGTATAAGCTAAAAAAATGCATATCTTTCTGAAAATGAACCACGCTTTTATTATGGTCAAAGAAGTGTTGTACAGGTGTGTGTTGTTGATTGCTGTTTATGCAACCACAGATTTACTATGTTAAATATGATTAGTGTAGCAAATACTCAAAACCATGGTTAATTTGTGGTAGAAAATGTGAAAAGGGGTCAGCTGAAAGAATACAAAAACAATTGCTTTGTGTGTGGACCAAATAGCAGTAAACAGAGTACACATGTCTGATGTCTTGTCTGATATGTGTAGGAACTATACTCTCCTTCCAATCAACTTTTTCCGTGCTATCATGGCTGCAGCAGGTGAAATGATACTCAGCACATGAAAATAGTTATGAATCGTCTCTCACAATTGTCTATATAGTTGCAAGATTCCTCAGATTTTCAGGTGCTACCATGGTATGGAAGCAAAGTTCCTTGATTATTGCGCCAGAATGAGACTATAGTTCCTGGCTATGATGGCCTAGAAAATAAAAAAGTTTTATTTTCCGTCAGTCTTAGTACACGATGTAACTACAGAAGAGTCTAGCTTTAAATAGAAAAAGGATCAAAACTCATTGGTCATTTTTGAGCAAGATGCTAATGGTCTAATCAATTTCAATAATCTATGCTAAGCTAAGCTAAAAGTGCTCTTGCCAGGCTCAGAGATCGGCTGAATGGATTCAAAAATGGTAAAACTCAGCTGATTAACTCCAGAGGAGTTGTAAAATGTTGCTATTTTCAAAAATAAAAATAAATATGTAGTGATCCTTTAACCCAGGAATGAGCCAACTCCATCCTGGAGGACCAGTGTCCTGCAGAGTTTAGCTCCAACCAAATCAAACACAGCTGTGTTTGGAGGAATCAGTGCTAACCACTAAGCCCTTTAACGCACTGTATAGTATGGAGGTATGTAATTTCGAACGCAGTGACTGAGTAGCATGTTCAGGTGTGTTGGAGCAAAACTCTGCAGGAACACCGCCTCTCGGGGACCAAGTTTGCCCATCCCTAACCTTTTGTTATAGAATAGAAGCAAACAGATAAAAAATAAACACTAAAACATATATTCTTTCAATTGAATTGGTTGACCCAGCCATCAGTCTGACTGGCCCTCATGCAGCCTTTCCACTGGACCGAGTCACGGGTTTCTCAATGACGTTAAGCTTTAGGAGGTCAGGCAGCATTACATATCCGGCATAAATCTTAAAAGGAAGACGTGATTAAGACGGAACAAAAATAAAGGGAGCGAAGAAATATATGCAGACACTAGAAACTCATTCTAAACAGTTGTATATTATATAGTATTGCATTTTATTAAACATCCATACTGATGCAGCTACTGTCGGTTTTGCCATTTTATTTCCCAACGTCTTTATGGAGCAAACAAGCCCACGCTTCCTGTAAAGTGGACATGCTTAATCGTCTTACACGCTGAACAATTACTGCATTAATGAGTGAGGATTGGTTCTTAATATTTGAGATATGTGGCCCGGGTGAATATCTGTACCTAATCCTGGCATGACTGGGATTTATTAACTCTGTTTGTCTTGGCCGTTGAGTTTCTTCAGGTCAGAGAAATCGTCCGGAAGATTAGCGGAGACTGGTCATGGGAGACCACTAGAATCATGCACTGTAATGGCCTGATGTAAGAGCTTGCAACGAGTGTATTTTAAACCGTAGCCTGTCACCATATGCCAGACCATTGTTGTCATCAGGAAAGCGCTTCTGGCTGTTTGCTTGGCACAGGCGGCGTGTTGATAGTTTAGACTCATCATATCAAAGGGGAAACCCGACGGATCAGGCTTCGAACTTTTGGACGTGCTTCTAAATTTCATGACCTGAGTCTGAGTTACTGATATCAGACGCTGATTTATTACGGTTGGGGCTAGCTTATGTAAAATAACGTCTTAATCGGGTACATTTTTAGTTCTCTGAAATGCTATGCAATGGAAGCGATGCATTTTTAAGACTGGGTGATCAGCGCAAAATTCATTCGGATATTAAAGGGGACCTATTATACAAAAATCACTTTTATAAGGGGTTTAAACACAGTTGTGGGGCAACAATGTGTGAATATAACCAGCTTCTAATGGTAAAAATGTATTCATTTAATTGTTTATAATCACACTTGATCTGCAGAAACACTTTGATTGACATTCTCCCTTTGTACGTGTCATCAGAGGGGGAAAGCCCCACCCACTAGTGACGATCTCTCCCTCATTAGCATAGGACATCAGTCTTGTCTTTGAATCTGCCACTATGCTGACACATAGGCATTTGTAGCTCCGCCCTCTTTTTAAAAAAGCACAATCTCATTTGAATTTAAAGCGACAGTCACAATATTCGATTGAGTTTTATGTCATGTATCAGTGTTTAAAGCATGCTAGATTGACTTTTCTCTCTCTGTGAACACAAAACATGACTCTTTGTTTTATTAGATGGCAAGGTGTTGGTCTATGAGGAGAACAAAAAGTAAATGGCCACTGGATTAAGCAGCTGGACTCTGAACCGGAATAGCAGTAGTGCTGAATTATATGGAGGATAATCCTGTGTTTTCCCTGTGCTCTGGTGAGTTTGGGACTCTCTGAATGACTGACCCATTTGTTTTGAGACAAAGCTTTAGGAATCTGGCTTCTTACGGGTTGCACCCATGTCTGAAAAAAGCTCAATCAGACAGAAAACAGACTGAGCCGACAAAACACTTCTCCTGTGCTTTCAACCCATATATGGTAACATCATTGACATTTATTACTGTGTATATATATTAGGGCTGGGCCATTTGACAAAATTCTCATATCCTGATAATTATAAATACCACGTTATTTTGCTATTTCTGTGAAATTAATCAATTAGTTTATATATATACACCACATGCAAAGGACCATTTCTTTTTTACATTTGAAAAGTATATATTCAGAAATGTACTCATTCATATGTGATCATATATATTTTTTTATTTAGAACTTCAAGGCAAGTGTCTGATTAAAAATGTAGAAATATAAAAGAAATATGAACAAAATATAAAACACTTTTGAAACACTAATGATTAAAGGTCCAACATGAAATGAAATCACAGATAATGGTGTGTAATATTGCACTCAAATTAATTCTGAAAAAGTTATAAAGGTTCAAAAGTCTTGTATTAAAGTCGCCATGAAATGGAAGTTAAGATTGTCCTTTTTTCCTCTATTCTGACATAAATCCACTTGAAACGGTCCTGGAATGGCATGCTTTTGTTCTTTGGGAACCAATTGGATGGTTGAAAGACAGGCGTTGCTAACAAAATGATGGAAGATTGACGAATGGATGAATCCAGAGCAGAAACAGGACACCCAATGATAGCCCCGCCCTAAAGGACTGATAGCCCCACCCTAAAGCACTGATAGCTCCACCCTACAGGACTGATAGCCCTGACCTAAAGCACTGATAGCTCTGCCCTAAATGATTGATAGCCCTGCCCTAAATGACTGATAGCCCTGCCCTAAAAGCCTGATAGCCCTGCCCTAAAGCACTGATAGCTCTGCCCTAAATGAC
>CAIGQV010016734.1:16202273-16232786 GCA_903798115.1 Danio jaintianensis
AGCCCCACCCTAAAGGACTGATAGCCCTGCCCTAAAGGCCTGATAGCTCTGCCCTAAATCAGTGGGGCTCAACCACCGGGCCGCAGACCAGTACGTGGATCAATTGGTACCGGGCTGCACAAGAAATCATTAATTATTTCTGTTTTATTTATTATCTGAGTCTGAACAAACTTTTATTAAATGATGTATTCTCTCGCTTACATTCGTTACATCTAGGTCACTTGAGCGCCCAAATTTAACCCACAAGCAGCAAAAGGAGTAAGAAACAGACGTCTTTGGAAAGTTTCTTTGCTAAGGGGAAAAGGCTCAGTGAAGGACCCGCGAACTGCCAAGGAATAGATCCGCAACCCATTAGTCACAAATCAGGTGAATCCACCATGTCTGTGCAAGAAGATCAACTGCTGGAGATCGCAAATGACAGCAATGTTTTGTCAGCTTGTCATCCTCTGAGAAAGCGGTTGATGGTCGCCTAGCAACCTACAACCTACGAAACAACCCCCCCCCCCCCCCTCCCCCAGTCTACGGTAAAATTGTCAAGCGTTGACAGGTCCGCGGTGATAAAAAGGTTGAGGACCACTGCCATAAATGGCTGATAGCCCCGCCCTAAAGCACTGATAGTCCCGCCCTAAAGGCCTGATAGCTCTGCCCTAAATGACTGATAGCCCCACCCTAAAGCACTGATAGCCCCGTCCTAAAGGAATTCCATGTGACCAGAGTGAAGAAAGTCATTTCGTGGGTGGAGAGAAGGACATGGTATTTGATTAAAGTTTATGAGGGCAAATTAGTTTTGTACAAAATGAACCACACAGATACATTGTTTATAACAAGCACTACTACTATATACATATAAAAAAAAGAAGAGTAAATGTTGATTTCATGGCAGCTTTACCCTCCAGTAATGATCCAGTGCTTTTCCAATGAGCATAGTGTCTGAGGTGTAGTGTCCATGTTTTAAACACAAGCTGCGTTACATGAGGATGTGCTTTTCCTAAGATTGAAGAGTTTGGATACAAGAGGCCTTTTATTTGGGTGGAGAAAAGGTGTCGCAGGTCTTTTAAAAGGTCTCTTTCATTGAAGGTGCTGGAAACACACCAGGCCGTCCCACTCAGCAGAACACACAAACCTGCTTCTGTTCAGCCTCTGGCCTGCTTTACAACCCTGACATCATTTTGGGAAAAGAAAGCAATGAGTTTGGAAGTTAGTTTAAGAGGGGCAGATTTGATATATGTATATATATTCTACAACACGATCTCATTGCGATTTGTAGCTATTTTAGATTTTGGGAAAATTGGTGGCCAATTTGTGTGCATTAAAGGGATAGTTCACCCAAAAATGACAATTCTTTTATTATTTACTCCTGTGTTTCAAACCTTTATGAGTTTCTTTCTTTTGTTGAACATAAAAGAAGATACTTTGAAGAGTGTTGGTAACCTGTAACCATAGTATTTGTTATTCCTACTTTGGAAGTCAGAGGTTCTCAACTTTCTTCAAAATATCTTCTTTTGTGTTTAACTGAAGAAAGAAACTCATAAAGGTTTGTAACTATTCGAGGGTGGGTAAATAGTAAGTAAATATTTAAAAATACTTTGCTTTGCTGCTTTGAACTAGAAGTACACTCACCGACCGCTTTATTAGGTCCTCAGAGATTTTGGTCCATATTGACATGATAGCATCACGCAGTTGCTGCAGATTTGTCGGCTGCACATCCATTATGCGAATCTTCCGTTCCTCCACATCCCAAAGGTGCTCTATTGGATTGAGATCTGGTGACTGTGGAGGCCATTTGAGTACAGTGAACTCATTGTCATGTTCAATAAACCAGTCTGAGATGATTCACGCTTTATGACATGGCGCATTATCCTGCTGGAAGTAGCCATCAGAAGATGGGTACACTGTGGTCATAAAGGGATGGACATGGTCAGCAGCAATACTCAGGTAGGCTGTGGCGTTGACACAATGCTCAATTGGTACTAATTGGCCCAAAGTGTGCCAAGAAAATATCCCCCACTCCATTATACCACCACCACCAGCCTGAACCGTTGATACAAGGCAGGATGGATCCATGCTTTCATGTTGTTGACGCCATATTCTGACCCTACCATCTGAATGTTGCAGCAGAAATCAAGACTCAACGTTTTTCCAATCTTCTATTGTCCAATTTTGGTGAGCCTGTGCAAATTCAAAGTCACTTAAATCACCTTTCTTCCCCATTCTGATGCTCGGTTTGAACTGCAGCAGATCATCTTGACCACGTCTACATGCCTAAATGCATTGAGTTGCTGCCATGTGATTGGCTGATTAGAAATTCGCTTTAAGGAGCAGTTGGACAGGTGTACCTAATAAAGTGGCCGGTGAGTGTATATAGTTTCCATATATAGCAACAACTTTAAATTGAATGAATGACTTTTTTCTCCATCATTTTAAAAATGTTTATTGCTAAAATGATTGGAAGATTTTTTATGGAACCAAAACATACAAATTCATGCAAACTAGCCTCCAGTTCACTAGAATGTGAAAACAATCACAGACTGTCATTGAAGCATTGGCTTTTGAAGCTTTGCTAAGCACTTTTTCAATCCTGCTGTGTTTTGGGATGCAAGAACTAATTGACTTGCTGTCTCTTCAGTTGTGTCACACGCAGACTGAACTAAAATCACACACAGTAACTCCTAACATTAAAATAGAGCACAGTGTGAATTTGGTATCCTTATTAACCTCTAATCAAATGGTAGACTCTATTTATACATGTTTTGGGTTAGTCAGTATTAGAGCCAAAACTGGAACTAATATAAAACATCTTAAGATAATGGTGCAAAAATTAGTAGACCCGAATTAATGTTACAAAAAGAAATATTAAATAAAAATTGAGAGAAGAAAAACGGAAACATTAAGAGAACCATAAACAAATATTACATTTAGTTTGAATTTTGCAACACCTCATTTAAATGTATTATCTTTCTATTCCTAAACATGTTAGGTGACCAAACTCTTATTTTAATGAATATAACACTTAAATAAAACAAAACAGTTTTTTCTATCTTTATTGTCTTTATTGTCATTGTACAAAATACATGCCCTTCCCTTCAGTGCAATTCTAATTGTCTAAAACAACAACAACAATAACAATATAATATTCATTTATTTCTTAATTTTTATTTATTTGTTTATTAATTAATTTATCCATTTATTAATTTATTTTTTTAATTAATTAATTTAAATTATTTATTCTTTTCATTTTTTTATTCATTTATCCATTTATTTATTTACTTATTTGTTTATACATTCATTTATTTTTATTTGTTTATTTATTTATTTATCCATTTATTTTATTTTATTATTTACTTAAATTATTTATTTATTTATTTATTTGTTTATTTATTTATTCATTTATCCATTTATTTATTTATTTATTTATTTTTATTATTTATTTATTTTTGTTATTTGTTTATTTATTTATTCATTTATTTGTTTATCCATTTATTTATTTATTTATTCATTCGTTTATTTTTATTTATTTATTCATTTATCTGTTTATTTATTTATTTATTTTTATTTATTCATTTTTATTTATTCATTTATTTTTATGTTTATTTATTCATTTATCCACTTATTTATTTATTATTTGTTTATTCATTTATTCATTCATTTATCTGTTTATTTATTTACTTATTAATTTATTTGTTTATTTTTATGTTTATTTTTTAATTTATCCATTTATTTATTTATTTGTTTACTTATTCATTAATTTGTTTATTTTTATTTGTTTATTTATTTATCCATTTAATTATTTTTATTTATTAATTTATTTATTTGTTTATTTTTATTAGTTTTTTATTTATTTATGTATTTATTCATTTATTTTTATTTATTTATTTATTTATTTATTTATTTATTTATTTATTTATTTATTCATTTATCCGTTTATTTATTTATTTGTTTATTTATTTAGCCATTTATTTATTTATTTTTATTTACTTGTTTATTTTATTTGTTTATTTATTCATCCATTTATTTATTCATATTTATTATTAATTTATTTAAATTGTATATATTTTTCAAAACAATTTATGCTGTGCACTGTATATAGTTGTTGTTGTTGTTGTTGTTGTTGACTGAGCACAAGTTTAAAAGAAAAGCAAATATTGATGAATAGTGAATGTGCAAAAAAAAAAAAAAGCAGCAATTTACAAAGCTAACCAATATTTTTGGTGTGGGAAAGATTGCTGAGCCGTCGTGTTCTTCGGAGCACAGCGGAAGTGAAGGGCCCGAGGTCTCACCAGTCCTGCTGATGTGTGTGTATTTATAAATTCTCCTAATGTCCCTCTGTGGGCGTTCAGTCTTGGATAACACTGTGCTTTTTGGGACGTGAGTGAATGTGTCCTGTGAGCGTCAAGAGCTCCACGTTTGCGCTCTTTACATGTGTTGTCTGTTTGCGCTCTAGAAGGTGTTTATGTCTTTCAGTAAAAAGAAACGGGTGACCTTGTCCAGTTGCCGTGTGTGTTTATCTCTGTTTGTTTTGGTGTTAATAGCGGAGGATGCTGTTGTTTATGTGTAGGTGAAACTAATGTGATGGATTTTTCTCGTGTGAATTGTTTGATGGTAATCCTGTGAGGTTGCTGTGGGTCACCTGCACTTGAGTAAGGACTAACCGGATTAGAATTGGAAAAAAATTATATGTGATTAAGTAAAAATGAGCTTGGTCTTGTCATGTCACATGCAGTTGTTTTTAATAATGAATAATAAGATCTTGCTTTGAGGTCTAAGACATGTTAAGGGGGCCTAGTATGGAAAATAAAAAAAAAAAGTTGTGTGGCAACAGTGTGTGAATATAACCAGCTTCTAATGGTAAAATTGTATTAATTTTATTTTTTACTTCAAAAAACAGTCTGTGGAAACACTTTGATTGACATTCTCTCTTTGTATATGTCATCAGAGGGGGAAAGCCCCGCCCACTAGTGACAATCTCTCCCTCATTAGCATAGGACTTTAGTGTTGTTTTTGAATCTCATTACAAGATATGCTGGGCGACACGGTGGCTCAGTGGTTAGCACTGTCGCCTCGCAGGTCTGCTTATAGATATATATATAAATATAACTCAACTGTTATTATATATGTAAATATATAATAGGATGCTTTAAATTAATAAAAAGTGACAATAAAGACATTCATAATGTCACAAAACGTTATATTTTAGATAATTGCTAAAATTCTACTCAGCTGTTTTCAAAATAATAATAATAATAATAATAAAATATAATAATAATATTCATAAAATGTTTTTGAAGAGTAAATCAGAATATCATTTCTGAAGAATCATGTAACTTGAGTAATGGTGCTTAAATTTCAGCTTTGAAATCACAGGATTAAATAAAAACAAGTTATTTTAATTATAAAAATATAGAAAAATGTTAATGAAAAATATAAAAATAATAATAACAATAAAACAAAGGTCTCATCCACACACTGCATGTGGAAATCATCAAACATTTATCCGCATCTACCCACAGGATCGATGCGCTTCTGTGTAAACATGCACTCAGTCATTTTGAGAGAATGAATCAAAAGGCCATCTTGTTGATGTCAAGGCCAAGATTAACCCTCCTGAACAGGTGCTGGGGATGTGCTGTACAGTATTATAAGCTCTGGACATGTGTCTGCGTGTGTCACCTAACCACAGAGACAATAGGCACAGAAGAACAGTAACAGTCTATAATCGCCCTCCTACACTGCAAACTACAATTGGAGAATTAATGCCAAAGTTCTGTGATGTTGATATGGTTGATGATGGAGCATAGAGGGACATCAACAATCAATATCTTGCATTTAGTTTATGTGATTTTATGCAGACCGTCCTAATGGCTTGGGCTGCTGCTGTACAGTACGCAAGGCTTTAGTGCAACCGTGGAATGCATTAGTCCTTTTAAGCTCTGTGCTTTATTCCCAGCATGCAACTTTAGCAACATGAACTTCAATTCAATGCACGTTCATTAACCAATGATTATTATTATCATTGAGTTTTGGAATGATTAAAGGGGATCTATTATGGAAAAATCACTTTTATAAGGGGTTTGTGTGGCAACAGTGTGTGAATATAACCAGCTTCTAATGGTAAAAATGGATTAATTTAGTTTTTTATAGTAACACCTGATAAAAACAGTCTGCAGAATCACTTTGATTGACATTCTCCCTTTGTGCATGTCATCAGAGGGGGAAAGCCCCGCCCCTCTTTTGAAAAGAGCACAACCTCATTTGAATTTAAAGTAGCCAAAATGGCACAATTTGGATCAAAGCTTAAAAGGGTCAGTTTCAAAAAGTTATAAAATATGGTCTGTAGAGACATCAGAGACGTATTTGACATCTTATCAAAAGAGGCATAATAGGGGGCATATCATTTATTCATTCATTCATTTTCCTTCGGCTTAGTCCCTTTATTCATCAGGGGTCACCACAGCGGAATGATCCGCCAACTTTATCCAGCATATGTATTACACAGCGAATGCCCTTCCAGCTGCAACCTGGGAAACTCCACAGAAATGCCAACTGACCCAGCCGGTACTCGAACCAGCTTGCTGTGAGGCGACAGTGCTAACCACTGAGCCACCATGTCGCCCATTATTTTAAATTGTACAAATATTTTTTCAATTGTGTATGTTTTGCTGTACTTTGGATTTTTCAAATAAATGCAAATGGTGAGCAGAAGAAACTTCTTCAAAAAAACCAAACAAAAAAAAAAAAACCATGGTGCTGATCAGTGGCTGATTGTGTGAAATGGAGACAAGGTGACACCGGAAGTCTCAGATAAGTTACAAATGGCTGGTAAAAATAAAGCTGATAGATACAATAAGTATAATTCAACTGTATATCAAGTTTGAATTATTAAGCAGCACAACAAAGTCTACTTTTTATACAGGAAAAATAAATGGCTGGACTTAAATTTGAAGTCTTCCATATTTACGTTATGTAAAATATCTGCGTTGAAAATTCAGTGGCTTTGCCAGCTTGTAATCAAACTTTTTAGTTTGCAAATTTTTCTAAAAGGTAACAAAATTGTTATACGGTTATTATTATTATTAAAGCACTCTGAACCGAACCTCAACGCAGCATCTACACTCATCATTTTGTGTTCAACACCTCAATCGAAAGCTCGGATAAAGATGTGACCTATTCTTGAGGAAAAGGTTTTGAGATATTAAGCAGCACAACATAGGCTACTGATTGTGTACAGGTACAGTAAATGGCGCAAATTAAACCGGAAGTCTTTTTCCGCACATTTACGTTATGTAAAATTTCTGCGCACCTTCTTACGTTAAAAATGAGGTACATTTTTCAGAGCTTCACCAAATTGTAATCAAACTCTTTAGTTCGCTATTTTTTCTTTAAAAGGTTACAAAAATGTTATAGAGTTTTAAGACGGCCTTATTTTGTTTTGAGGTGTGTTGTGAACTGACTCGCTATGGTTTCCACAAGGGTAGCTCCTATTATTATTGTTATTATTGGTCCCACTTTATATTAAGTGGCCTTAACTAGGTACTTACTTCAAAAAATAATTCAAATGTACTTCCTGTGTCCATAATGTATTGCAGAACACTTCTGGAGCTCTTGAGGTGGGATACGGGTAGGGTTAGGGACCCGTTCGGAGGTATGGGTAGATTTAAGTTTGGGTTAAGGTGTAAGGAATGGTCAATTACAAATGTAGCCTAATTACAGAAATTAATTACAGACGTAATTAGTTGCAGGTATTCAATCAATCATAAGTACAATGTAAAAACATGTATTTATGCAAAAAGTACATTGTAACAATTGATTGATTTCAGTGTAAGTACATATTAGTTAAGGCCACTTAATATAAAGTGGGACCTTATAATTATTAGAGCACATCTCTGAACCAAACCTCAGCGCATCATCTAAACTCATCGTTTTGTGTTCAACACTTCAATCGAAAGCTTAGATAAAGATGTGGCCATTTCCTGAGGGAACAGTTTTGCGACATTAATAGATATAATTCAATCGCATAACAAGTATTGAGATATTAAGCAGCATATAGTAGGCTACTGAGTTTGTAAAGGTAAAATAAATGGTGCTAAATAAACCGGAAGTCTTGCACATTTACGTTTACATAAAATACGTTAAAATTGAGCTGGATATTTTTGAGAGCTTCAACTTGTAACCAAACTTTTTAGTTCGCATTTTTTCTTTTAAAAGGTAATAAAAATGTTATAGAGTAATACGACAGTCTAATTTTGTTTTGAGGTGTGTTGTGAACTGACTCGCTGAGGTTTCCACAAGGGTCGCGCTCTCTGTTATTGTTCTTATAAAAGCACATCTCTGAACCAAACCCCAGCGCAGCATCTACACTCATCGTTTTGTGTTGAACACCTCAATCGAAAGCTCGGGTAAAGATGTGACCTGGTCCTGAGGGAAAACAGAAAACATAATCCGTTCAGCTAAATTTGGTGGCCATCCCTCCCTCTCCTCCGCGCGCCTGTCCTGCTCTCACTTTCATTAACAGCGCGCTCCAGGCAGCACGTGCCGGTTACGCGCTCTCTCCGTACACTCCGCTCAGCGACTTGGACTCCATAATATGTCACGGACTTTTGGGACAGTCTTGAAATGACCAAACTACAGGCACGACTTTGAATTCATCTCTCACGGACCCGCTCCGCTCCTCCCCAAAGAGCCTGAATGAGCGTCGCGCTCCGGAGGGGCAAAACCGGGCATGTCGTTTACTTCTAAACATATCAGCCGTGTGCTTAGGCAGTTTTTGTCAGGAAAACTTGAGTTATGGGACTTTTTGGGGTGTGTTTAAAAACTTTTGAGTAATTCATCGCGCACGTTAGTGTCTCACAATGAAGTGCTCATTGTCCAGTTACGATTTAAGATGAAATTGTGCTGAAATATGTGGAGTCAGGACTGTAGTGGATGTATCTTTGTGATTAGCGACCTTAAATTAACCGTAATAACATGTGGACGCGCTTTATGAGAAATACTTCACTCGCAGGCTGTCTCGTAAAGGGATTGAGTGTTTGATTAGTAATTGAGTTAATGTTGACTTTTAGTATTTTGCTGATTACAGCAATCATATTCAGAAAATCGCATAGAATCAGACAGAGATAATACTTAAATCAGTATTCACAGTTTTGTTTTAACGTGATCAGTTATCGGTTGTTTAACATTGGTCTGCCGATCAAATTCAAATAGCATCCAACAGCATTACCAGGAACAGGAAACGCGTCCACAGGTAAACCACCTTCAAACTTTGTGTGTTATAGGTATAAATTGTGGAATAAAAAATCAGGTTAAGAAAAGCACTATTATTAATGAGCACAGTACAGATGAATGTATTAATATTTATGACATTTTATGAATATTCATTAAAGCATGATAAATATTATGTAACTAAATCTGTGTTAGATTTTAAATCAGTTCAGTATATAAGACGCTTAATACAAATAATAGTTATCGGTCGAAACAAATATATGGTGCACTAGTTTGCTTGTGTGAAAACAATAATGCTGGGTAGTCCTTCCAATAACGGAGGCATCAGGATGCTGGCCCCCCCATCAGCCAATGATGACAGACGGGTTGAGTTTGTGGCTCTGACTGCTGTTCACACTGAAAGAAGCGAGCCGTCCACCCCAGAGCGGGGACACCCATCCCATCGCACCGGCTTACTGGGCACCCCACTGCCAGTGCCCCCGGGCCCCAGAGCGACCCCTTCTACCTCCAGCAAACGCTACAGAAAGTTGCAGAACTGCCTGTACAATGTGTTGGAGAGACCCAGAGGATGGGCTTTCATCTATCACGCCTTCATGTAAGTCACATCCAGTCAAAAAGTTTATTTTTGGCATATGCATCCACTTTTTTAAATATGTGTGTTCTTTGCTAAGCACAAAGCACGTTGATGAATGACCTCAGAGAAAGCTTTTAAGGCATAGTTCAATTCAATTCACATTTGGACACTGTAAAACATGTTGGGTTCCACCGCACAATCGGTTTGTGTTGGGACGACATGAAGGAATTAAGTTAGCTTATTAGTTTTTACAGATTTAAGTGGATTGAACATAAAAGTATTAAGTTGTTCCACCAAAATAACTCAAGCATTGTGTTGTTTCAGCTCATTTTAAATAAGTTGAACATTCAACAGCAAATTTATTTTGAGTGTATAGCTTATAGTATATAACTTATACTCCCCATAATCACTGCACTATTTAATATTTACACATTTAAAATTGTACATATTCATTGCACTTTGTTGCACTAATTAATCTTGAATTGTACATATCCACTGCGCATATACATTTGTAATTATGTTCATATCTATCTGCATACTTCTGATTATTAATAGCAACCTGTACATATATTCATCTATTGTAAATCTCTGTTCATAGTTAATACAACCTGTATATAATGTTCATAGTACATCCATCTGTAAATATCACCCATAGTTTTTCTATAATTGCACTTTTAACATATACCTGTATCCTGCACTTGGTGCTATTGCACTCCTGGTTAGACCTAAACTGCATTTCGTTGCCTTGTACTTGTACATGGGTAATGACAATAAAGTTGAATCTAATCTAATCTAATAGCATCTTTCACAATAATTATCATTCCAGAGCAGCTTTACAAAAGGTGCATGTTATTACATTACAGTCAAAATCAGAACGAGTTAGGGTGTTTTGTATAGGGTGGACAGTATAGTTAATCAGCATTAATACAATATATAGTGTCCTTTTCAAAAAGGTGATGTCTATGTTGTGTATAATACATTTTCAATGAAGTGATCTGATCATTACAATAATTTAGAACAATTTAGTTCTTAATTTAGGACAGTTCAAACAAAAAACAAACAAATTAGGTCATCATTTTCTTACCATGTATACTTGTTTCAAACCTAGTAATTAGTATCTTCCCTTTGTTAAACACAAACACTGGAATGTTGAAAACCTGTAACCATTGACTTCCATAGTATTTGTTTTTCCTACTATGGAAGTGAATGGTTACAGGTTTCCAGCTTTCTTTAGAATTTCCTCTTTAGTGTTTAACAGAAGAAAGAAACGCATAAAGGTTTGGAATATGGCTGCACAATATATTGTTTCAGTATCAATATTGCAATGTGCGAATCGGCAATAGTCACAGATCTCCAATGTCGAGTTGGGATTATAGCTGACCAGGAACTACAGTTCAGATTCAGAACACATGTGATTTTGTGGAGTCATCACAACGTTTAACCCAAATAGAGTGAAATATTTTCATTTGCACGTGATTTTAAGGCTGTGTAAGATTTCAACCAAATTGAAAGCAATATATTATCAAGTTTGTAGCTTTAACAAAGATTAATTATATTGATTTATATGATGATTACTATACAGTGTTTTTAGATTTGATTATTACATTTCTGCACCTGAATACTGTTAAAAAAGCATAAAGCACTGCTTATTTCATTTATATCTTTGCGTGTATTTTTTAAAATTATACTTTTTGTAGATGTACCCCCTACAAAATGTAAAATGATGGATTCTTTCCAAATAGAGTTATTAAAGGCATCTGGTGAAATTACATTCATATCGTAATATATACTGCAGAAACATAAAATATCCCAATTAGGGCTGCTCAATATATCGTTTCAGCATCGATATTGCAATGTGCACATTCGCAATGTTGAGTTGGTATTATAGTTGAGCAGGAGTTAATCATAACAGAGTAAAAGTGTATGATTTGCATGTGTGTTTAAGGACTGTGACTGTGTGAGAATTTCAGAACAGCTTCAAGCATTGAGGCACAAGAAACTGTATAATTTGTAACTTTAATAAAGGTTAATTTGATAGAATTATTAGTATGATGAAGACTATGTTACTTTACATTTGCTGTACCTTATTGCTATTAAGACCTTAAAGCACTGTTTATTTAATTTGCGTCTTTGCTCTGTTGTATTTATCAATGCTTGAAATTTGTATTTTATTTATTTGTTTAATGCAAATGATTCAATGCCCTCCAGAATCATCCCAATCAACCTAAATTAATGAATTCTTTCCAAATAAGAGCTATTAAAGCAATCTGGTTCAATTGTATTTATACCGCAATGTACAGTTGAAGTCAAAATTATTAATTATTCCTAAATCAAATATATCTCAAATGATGTTTTACAGAGCAAGGAATTTTTCATACTATTTCCTATAATATTTCTTTCTTCTGGAGAAAGTCTTATTTGTTTTATTTCGGCTAGAATAAAAGCAGTTTTAATTTTTTTAAAAACTATTTTAAGGTCAATATTATTAGCCCCCTTAAGCAATATTTTTTTCCAATGTCTAATTACCCTAACTTGCCTAATTAACCTAATTAACTAGTTAAGCCTTTAAATTGCACTTAAAGCTGAACACTAGTGTAACTAATACTAGTGTAAAATATATGCAGGGGTGCTTATAATTCAGGAGGACTAAGAATTATGACTTCAACTGTATATTGCAGAAAAATAAAATATCGCAATGTCAGTTTTTTCCAATATTGTGCAGCCCTAGTTTGCACCTCCTTGAGGATGAATAAATAGTGAGAAATTAGTAATTTTGGGGTGAACTGTCTCTTTAATGACTGCCACGTAATTTGACGGCCCACCTGCCACACGCTCACCTGGAGCCACCGACAGTCTCTAATTCTGAACAAGCTGACTCCTGATATTTTCCTATTAGGTGACCCTTCCAATAGACCGTATCATTTCAACATCAGCCAAGATTGATTTTCATCTCTCACAATTGGATTAAATTCCCATGCTGCATTCTTTCAGCAAATCAAGTTTGCTTGAGCAGGAGAGCGCAGTTTGACATTTACAGATGCGGCATTATATGGCTTTAAACTGTTAGATGCTTTGGGATGCTCTATAAGACAGCACATTATTAAATGTTTTATTCATTGTGTTGCAAACTTAAGCAGCCAAGTATGCAGTACCAGATATAGAGCATCCTAACTTTGACATTTGTTTATTCATAGTTGGTTATTAGCCCATTTCTCTTTGGATGAAGGTATAATAGGAATAATACAACGTATCATTGTTGCTGACAGGGCGTGATTTACTGTAGACATCCATCAGAATGTCATTCAGTGTAACAATAGGTTGTGTAGAGCAAAAATAATTTCATGCCATATTAAAAGACCCCAAAATACAAATATATTGTTATTTTCAGGGGCGGCACGGTGGCTCAGTGGTTAGCACTGTCGCCTCACAGCAAGAATGTCGCTGGTTCGAGTCCTGGCTGGGCCAGTTGGCATATCTGTGTGGAGTTTGCATGTTCTCCTCGTGTTGGGGTGGGTTTCCTCCAGGTACTCCGTTTTCCCCCAATCCAAACACATGCGCTATAGGTGAATTGGATGAACTAAATTGGCCGTAGTGTATGAGTGTATGGGTGTTTCCCAGTACTGGGTTGTGGCTGGAAGGGCATCTGCTGTGTAAAACATATGCTGGACTAGTCGGTGGTTCATTCTACTGTGGCGACCTCTGATAAATAAGGGACTAAGCCGAAGGAAAATGAATGTTATTTTTAGGTGTTTATATTCTTTCAATCCACTAGGCTTTTTTAATCATTTAAAAATAATAATTTTGAATAAACATTTTCTTTTATTCATTCATTCATTTTATTTTCAGCTTAGTCCATTTATTAATCAGGGGTCGCCACAGCAGAATGAACCGCCAACTTATCCAGCATATGTTTTACGCAGCACATGCCCTTCCGCCTGCAACCCATCGCTGGGAAACATCCATACACACTCATTCACACACATACACTAAGGACAATTTAGCTTACCCAATTCACTTATACCGCATGTCTTTGGACTGTGGGGGAAACCGGAGCACCTGGAGGAAACCCACGCCAACACGGGGAGAACATGCAAACTCCACACAGAAATGCCAACTGACCCAGCTGAGGTTCGAACCAGCGACCTTCTTGCTGTGAGGCGATCGTGCTGCCCACAGCGCCACCGTAACGCCCATTTTCTTTTATGTGCTTTTGTATTATACTTTTCTACATTAGTACAGGTCAGAATAAGTATTGTTCTAAAATTATTATTAAATATTGTTCTTAGATTTTGTGCAGAGTTTTGCTGAAAATGCAAATTATCATATTTTGACATATTGTGTTCAAAATATTTTATTGAGTGCAAAATACATACTTGAATAGTGAGAGACTCGTTTTCTTTTTAAACCTTTACAACAAAGAGAAAAAGAGAAGAGATAATAATAATATTAATGATAATAAATACATATTTTTGCAATTTATCTTCCAGATTTTTTTTGTTGAGTGAAAAATACATACATACTTGAAATGGCAGAAATAGCAAGAGACTTTACACATTTTCTTTTAAAACTTTTGCAGTGAGAACAAGAGAAGAGAAAATAATGATAAAAAATATTTTAATATTTTATATAGGGGCGACACAGTGGCTCAGTGGTTAGCACTGTTGCCTCACAGCAAGAAGGTCGCTGGTTCGAGTCCCGACTGGGCCAGTTGGCATTTCTGTGTAGAGTTTGCATGTTCTCCCCGTGTTGGCGTGGGTTTCCTCCAGGTGCTCCAGTTTCCCCCACAGTCCAAACACATGCACTATAGATGAATTGAAAAAACTAAATTGGCCGTAGTGTATGAGTGTGTATAATAAAAACTGCTTTTATTCTAGCCGAAATAAACCAAATAAGTTTACAGTAAATATTTTAACATTTTAAATTATTTTATGCATCAAAGTACACACTTTTGTTTTCAAAGTAGACACGTCTATGGATATAAAATCACTTTTGTAAATGTAATTTGATGCAGATAACCTGTGCCTGTAATTGTAGCTCTGTGTAAAGAATGCAGGTGCATGATATCTTTTTAAATTAGTGTCCAACTTTGATCATATTGACATTCTGGTGTTTTTATTTCATGTAATGTGATTTCTTTGCAATAGGGCTGATTTTTATCGCTACAGCACATCGTTTTCATCCTCTCCATGATTATTAGATCTATATAGTGAGCCATTAAAGCGAGAGTTTGCGAGCTTATCAGAGTCTCTCATACCTCCGCCAGTCATTCATCTCCCTCTCTCTCGAGAAAGCACAACTCAAGCCAGATCATAATTCACTGATCTCCTAATGAGTGCTTTGTGTTTTTAACCACAATCTAATTGCAAATTCCAAAATAATGTGTGATTGTGCAGTTTTAGTGTAAACAATTCAAGCTGACAGTTGAAGTCAGAATTATTAGCCTTTCTGAATTCCTGTATATTTTTTCCCAATTCCTGTTTAATGGAACGAAGATTTTTTTCCAACACATTTCTAAACATAATAGTTTTAATAACTGATTTCTTTTATCTTTGCCATGATGACAGCACATAATATTTGACTAGATATTTTTCAAGATACTAGTATTCAGCTTAAAGTGACATTTAAAGGCTTAACTAGGTTAATTAGGCAAGTTAGGGTAATTAGGCAAGCCATTGTATAAAAAATATTGGGCTAATAATATTGACCTTAAAATGGTTTAAAACTGGTTTAAAAAATTTAAAACTGCTTTTATTCTAGCCGAAATAAAACAAGTAAGACTTTCTCCAGAAGAAAAAACATTATAGGAAATACTGTGAAAAATTCCTTGCTCTGGTAAACATCATTTGGGAAATATTTGAAAAAAAAAGTGCGTTTTTTAGATTTTTATTCTTATCACATTTACTACTGTAGCATGACAGAGTGAAACAGGATATTCATTGAGTGAAAAAAATGTAGGGTGGATCTTGATTTTATCCAACGGAAATTGATTAGCATGTGGAAAGCGGGCGATATGTATCAAAAATAAAGCCTGATTTTCCTAAACAATGTTTAAAAGAATTAGTAGTGATGTCAGCAGAAAATGAAAGTCAGCAGAAGAACAAGTTATTATTACAGTACTGGTTTTGCAATGTTGTGTCCTGTAAGACCAGAGGTGAAATTAAATTTTAAAGATGAGGTTGCTTATAAAAGTTATTTTATATACCCAGAAAACATAATAAATTCTGTATTGTTTCAGCAAATGTGACAAATATCATTGCTTTTAAACATGAGTCATCCTGATGGAAAACCCTTTGATTATCCTGGATTTTCAAACAAAATAAATACATTTTAGCATAAAGGTTAACGTTCAAATAAAAAAAATGTACAGTCTGTAATATTTTGGTGTGTTTATTTTCAAAATGGCGTCACGGTGGCGCAGTGGGTAGCACGTTCGCCTCACAGCAAGAAGGTCGCTGGTTCGAGCCTCGGCTGGGTCAGTTGGCGTTTCTGTGTGGAGTTTGCATGTTCTCCCCGTGTTCGCGTGGGTTTCCACCGGGTGCTCCGGTTTCCCCCACAAGTCCAAAGACATGCAGTATAGGTGAATTGGGTAGGCTAAATTGTCCGTAGTGTATGAGTGTGAATGAGTCTGTATGGAAGTTTCCCAGTGATGGGTTGCAGCTGGAAGGGCATCCGCTGCGTAAAACATATGCTGGATAAGTTGGCGGTTCATTCCGCTGTGGCGACCCCAGATTATTAAAGGGACTAAGCCGAAAAGAAAATGAATGAATATTTTCAAAATTCGGGCGGCACGGTGGCGCAGTGGATAGCACTGTTGCCTCAGAGAGAGAAGTTCGCTGGTTCGAGTCCCGGCTGGGCCAGTTGGCATTTCTATGTGGAGTTTGCTCCCGTGTTGGCATGTTCTCCCCGTGTTGGCATGGGTTTTCTTCGGGTGCTCCGGTTTCCCCCACAGTCCAAACACATGCGCTATAGGTGAATTGGGTAAACTAAATTGTCCGTAGTGTATGATGAGTGTGTGTGAATGTGAGATGGTATGGATGTTCCCCTAGTACTGGGTTGCATCTGCTGCGTAAAACATATGCTGGAATAGTTGGTGGTTCATTCGGTTGTGGCAACCCCTGATAAATAAGGGACTAAGCCGAAGGAATGAATGAATAAATGAAAATGAATGAATTTTCAAAATTCAGTTCCAAAATTGTGTTTGAAATGGGGGGAAAGTCTAAATATATTTTAAAAACGTGTTCGATATAATATAAATAACTATAATATGAACAGATAATTATACAAAAAGTATGAAATTTTTATTTAATGTTAATTATTTTGCTTAAAATTTTTTTTTTTTTTTAAAACAATAAAAAATAAACATGTATCCCTTAATTTTATTCCCTAATTAAATTTTATGCTGGATTTGAAAATTGTAATCTCTCTTTCAGATTAAAATGGAAATGAGTATGTTCATTCATTTTCTTTTTCGGCTTAGTCCCTTTATTAATCTGGGGTCGCCACAGCGGAATGAACCTCCAACTTATTCAGCATATGTTTTACGCAGCGGATGCCCTTCCAGCTGCAACCCATCACTGGGAAACATCCATACACACTCTTTCACACACATACACTACGGTCAATTTAGCTTACCCAATTCACCTATAGCGCATGTGTTTGGACTGTGGGGGAAACCGGAGCACCTGGAGAAAACCCACGCCAACATGGGGAGAACATGCAAACTCCACACAGAAACACCAACTGACCCAGCCAAGGCTCGAACCAGCAATCTTCCTGCTGTGAGGTGAACGTGCTACCCACTGCGCCACCGTGCAGCCCATGAGTATGTTATTAGTTTTAAATATATATAGTACAACCTTTATATTTTTAGGGAGAATCTTATTTTGGGGTCTAAAATATTAAAAAGAAGCTGTTTTGTGATACACTGGTTTGGCTAATTTCTGTTTAGTTTAGGAGAAAACAGAGTGAAAAATTGTATGAAATTCATACAAACTTCCCTTTCTTTCACTATTAGGGCAGATTAGTTGACAAACAAATGATTATGGTGTGAATTTACAGGTTGATGAAAATATATGCAGTGGAGTGTAACATTTTTAGCCCTCTTGTGAAACACTTTTAAACATAATAGTCAATCAAAAACATTTTAAAAAGGTTTTTAAAAATGTATATTTATTATTCCAGCAACATGAAAAGAAATAAGACTTTCTCCAGTACTTTGTCATTGCTCTGTTAACCATCAAATATTTGGAAAACAATTACAATTTAAAAGTCCCGTGAAGCTTTACATGTTTATATCAGGTTTATATATTTCTAAACGAAAATTTTGTCACTGTTATGGAGCACACTAGCTTATAGACATCCTAAAAACTACTGATACTAACATCTAAAAAACTTTATTTTAATTTTACAGGACCTTTCATAACAATTTTGTCTTCAGCTGTATACAGTCTGTTGAATCCAAATACTCTGGAGTGACACAGTGGAAATGAAGATGAGCAGCATTTAAGAAAGAAATGCCGTTGTCTTTCTCTCTGTCTCCTGTGAATGAAATACAGTGTGGAGTTATTAACAGCACCTGAAGTGTCCAAGGTTATGACTCTCAGATTTCAAACACTAGTGTCTAATTCTCTGAGCAGCTTTCTGTGAGAGCCTCAGCGTGTGGCATGTGGATAATGTCAATGTAGAGCATTCATTTCTCACTTTACTATGTGTACAGTGTGACGTCCCAGAACAGCTATCATGGCACGCACATCAATCTACAGTTGAAGTCAGAATTATTAGCCCTCCTGAATTATTGTATATTCTTTTCCGTAATTTCTGTTGAACAGAAAGAAGATTTTTTTCAACACATTTATAAACATAACAGTTTTAATAGTTTTAATGATCACATTAGACGTGGATGAAGCATCAAGCACGAGTGATTTACATCTTAAGTCAATACAAAGACGTAAATAGGCATTAGGGGTGTCAAAGTTCATTGTTTCTTCGGTGCACCGTGAAGCAGACGTGAACAATTCGGTATCGGTTCAGTAATAGATCGTAACCGGTTATTACGTTCTGACGTCATTTATCTCATATGCGCTATATGGTGGTAGCTTACTATGGCGAGGGAGGAGAGCGCGAGTAATTAAAACGCAGAAACTTTGCACAATTCACTGCGTGTGTTTGCTGGACAGTCATTCAATGACACTGAAGTTACAGCCGAAGCCCCTATTTCACTCCCATGGAGAAAATGAAAGTAAACTCCATTTCTCTCTCTCACTGTGGCCCGTTTGACCTGCTGGCGTGACGTTTCCTCTCCTCTCGGCTGTTATAGCGATACTTACGGATCCAGACACAAGTTTTCTCCACCGCATCTATCATGGATCAGCTGTGATCGCCGCGTCTGTTTATCAGTGTCACATCGGTGAACAGCGCCAGAGTGTTAGAGCCAATCGCAGCCCTTTCTGTTGAGCGCGTGACCAATCATAGGGGTGTAAGAACTCGCTCGACAGGGCTCAGAAAGCAAGCAGGATAATATTTACGTTTGTTTATTTGCTTTAAATGTTCATGTTGTTCTGTGCATGTATTTGAGTTTTGTTTGATGCAGAGTGTTTTCTTTGAGCAGGTAAAATTAAAGGTACAGTACATATATCTGACTGCTTGTGTTAAAGGACAAGATTACAAATACATATAAAATGTTATACATATAAAAAATGATACATTTTAATACAAAAAATTCTTGTGCTGTGAAGTAAAACATAAAATTGTGTATGGAAAGCATCGTCAATGCACCGAGATATCGAATTGAACCGAATCGATGGCATGATAATCGTAACCGAACCGAACCATGAGACCAGTGTAGGTTCACACCTCTAATAGACATTTGGGCGATTCGCACAAATGAGGCAGCTCAAATGATGCGATTTGCACGAATGAAGTGGCGTGAGTTGAGCATTTTGCGCATTTGACGCTCGAGTTTGAACTTTAGCGGACGTTCGCGCCGCGTTAACCAATCAGGAGCTTTTTCTTGTAGGGGCATGATTATGACGTATCACCTGTTGTTGGTGTCCCGAGGGGAAATCCTCTTGCCGACACCGGACAACAGCTCATCAAACTGGGTTCGGCTCAGTCAGAAGCACCACTGAAAACCTCCATCATCCAGGTATAGTTTCTGGAGGAGTTGATGAACTCACAGAGCTGGTGCACCTCTGAAAGGATTAGTGGACACGGCGCCGAACGAAAACACGCTGTTTTTCAGCCTTCCTAAAGCACATAAACACAGCTATTCTCTCAATAAAATCCATGTTAGCCATTTAGCAACGAAGCTAGAGTCACACGAATGCCCATGGCACGAATCCGCGTCTATTGTGAAGTGAATTTGACGCGTGAATGAAGCAAGTAAACTCAAAATGTTCACGCGTATATTTACATGCAAATAGTGCGATTTATTCAGGCAGGCCGCGTCTGGTGTGAACACAGCATAATAACTTATTTATTTTATCTTTGCAATGATGACAGTACATAATATTTTAGATATTTTTCAAGATATTAGTTTTCAACTTAAAGTGACATTTAAAGGTTTAACTAGGTTAATTAGGGAAGTTTTGGTAATTAGGCAAGTCATTGTATAATGATGGTTTGTTCTGTAGACAATCTAAATAATATTGCTTAAGGGGGCGAATAATATTGACCTTAAAATGGTTTAAAAATTTTTTAACTGCTTTTATTCTAGCTGAAATAAAACAAATAAGACTTTCTCCAGAAGAAAAAATATTATAGAAAATACTGTGAAAAATTCCTTGCTCTGTTAAACATTGTATGGCAAATATTTACAAAAGAAACAAAAATTCACAGGAGGGATAATAATGTTGACTTCAACTGTAACTTAATGTTGTAGGACCAGATGTAACTGCTGCCTTAGAGATGCTTCCAAGTGATTATTTAGCATCTACTAACATTTATATGACAAATTCAAGTCGGAGTTTGAGTCAGAGTCTATTAAATGTGAATGTGCCCTGTGCTAATGTGAAAGGTTAACTGTGGATTAGAAACATATCGAATGGCTCAGGGAAATGAAGCAGCGTATTGATCATTAAATTGAGACGCAATTAAGCACAGAGTGTGATGTCTCGATCACTTAATTAACTCTGAGCCCTGACAGGGGTTTCTCTCTATTTTGGCACAAGTGTTATGCAGAAGCTTTTCCATTAGGATTTTATAATCAACACTACAAATCACTACAGTTCAGTTTATCAAAGATTTTTAACATGCCTTTTAAAGGTGCAGTATGTAGGTTTTTACTCTTTTAAAGCATCAAATCTGGCAACCTGCATCTGCGTTGTAAATCCCTCTCCAATATTTTGAATTTGGACTGCAGCATCTAGTTTAACCACTAGGTGTTTGAATCCTGCATACTGCACCTTTAAATTGAATGCTGATCAATAAAGGTTTAATACATTCTTGAAAATAAAAGTTTAAAAGCCATATAAGAACCACACTGTACAAATTGGTGACAAAAAGTCATGACAACAAATGTGTTACTTTAACTCATTTTAATCAGTTAATCTGGTTTCAACAACAATTTTTTATACATATAAAAGTTTAGCTTAATATTTTTTGTCAGATTGACTGCTGTAAGTTGAGACAGCTGTAGAAAATTTCATTTGATTCAACTTACAAATTTTAAGCAGCAATTTTTTTTTAGAAGTCGTAAACAGTTCATTAAGGAATAATTTATTCATAGTGTGAAGAACAATTTAGAGATCCAAAAAACATTTTTCTATTATAAAGAACCTTTTGTAGAAGGAAAAGATTACATATTTGTAAAAGGATCTTCAACAAACCTTTATTTTTTAAGAGTATACAGCTTTACTTTTGACTATTTTTGTACAATGTGCCTCCTTTTTCTGAGCAAAAAACTATACAAACTACATTGTTCAAACTAAGAGTATTTTGAATCAGTTTCTAAATTCTGTGAATCAGTTACTTGTGACTCACTCTGAGAGGATCATTTGAATCATTCATTTTCATTTCGGCTTAGTCCCTTTATTAATCTGGGGTCGCCACAGCGGAATGAACCGCCAACTTATCCAGCATATGTTTTACGCAGCGGATGCCCTTCCAGCTGCAACCCATCACTGGGAAACATCCATACACATTCATTCACACACATACGCTACGGACAATTTTAGCTTACCCAATTCACCTATACCGTATGTTTTTGGACTTGTGGGGGAAACCGGAGCACCCGGAGGAAACCCACGTGAACACGGGGAGAACATGCAAACTCCACACAGAAACGCCAACTGACCCAGCTGAGGCTCAAACCAGCGACCTTCTTGCTGTGAGGCGAACGTGCTACCCACTGCGCCACCGTGACGCCCTCATTTGAATCAGTGAATTGTAAATTGTAGACTCTCTTTCGAACAAATTATTTAAATTAGCCAGTTTCATATTTGATACCTCAAAGGTAAATATTATTAAATTCAAGGATATTTTTGTACTTTTTTGGTACTAATATACAACTTTAAAGAGTCAATATGGACAATTTGATACAAATATGTACCTTTTCAAAGGGTACTGCAAAGGTATATTATACCTTTTTTTTCTGAGAGTGTACAGATACTTTAAAAATGTACGTTAAAGGTACAGTATGTAATTTTCTCCACTAGAGGGCGCATATTCACAACAAGCAAATGTGTATTTTGATGACACAGTGTTATCAGGGTAGTTTTTAATTCTGAATTTCGGATATTTTAATGAACATATCTTACATATTGTGCCTTTAAGTACAGCAGTGAAGTAAAAATACTTGGTTACTGTCCACCACTACTTTTCAGCTCATTTGTAAGCTTCATAAAATGGGGTAAATCATTCTATAGTGCTTGTGCAAAAGACAAGAGCTCACAAGAGACACATTTGTGTACCTTTTGAAAGGGTACTGTAAATGTATATTGTATCTTTTTTTCTAAAAGTGTACAGATACTTTAAACATTCAAGTTAAAGGCACAGTAAATCATTTTTGCCACTAGAGGGCGCATATTCACAATAAACAAAGGCGTATTTTGATGACACTGTGTCATCAGGTGAGTTTTTAATTCAGAATTTTGGATATTATAATGAAGAAATCTTACATATTGTGCCTTTAAGTACAGCAGTGAAGTAAAAATACTTGGTTACTGTCCACCACTACTTTTCAGCTCATTTGTAAGCTTCATAAAATGGGGTAATTCATTTTATAGTGCTTGTGCAAGAGACGAGCTCACAAGAGATGCATTTGTGTACCTTTTGAAAGGGTACTGTAAAGATATATTGTACCTTTTTTCTGAGATACTTTTAAAATGCACGTTAAAGGCACACTGTGTCATTTTCGTCACTAAAGGGCGCATATTCACAGCAAACAAAGGTGCATTTTGATGACTCCATGTCATCAGGTGAGTTTTTAATTCAGAATTTTGGATATTTTAATGAAAAAATTGTATATATTGTGCCTTTAAGTACAGTATTGAAGTAAAAATACTTGGTTACTGTGTAAGCTTCATAAAATGGGGTAATTCATTCAATAGAGCTTGTGCAAAAGACAAGAGCTCACAAGAGACGCATTTGAATGCATGTTAAAATCAGGCAGAAGTGGTAATGCATCTTGACTGATCCAAAAACGCATGTTAACGCTAGGTGTAAAGAGCATGAGACAGAAAGGACACCTGCTGAAACACATTCCTCTGCTATGACACTGAGCCATTGCTAAGACACAGAGTTCAGCACAAACAGCTGCTCGCCTGTAAAATGTTTATGCACGACACGGGATTCTTTTTCTCTCGCCCCTGTGTTCGCCCAGATTAAGACGTCTTGTCCGAGGGTAAATGATCAGAGCGTTTGGTGTGATGTTTGTTGAGTTTGGGGTTGGAGGTGAGCATTGGTAATGTATACGGCTGGATGGTTGGGATGCAGATGCAGGTTTCGCAGGCCGATGCCGACCTTTGCCTGCATCCGTTTTCTGTAGCACCACATATAGAAAATCACATGCTGTTTCTTTCTATTTTGTTTTGGTTTTTATTTTTATTTTTAATGATTTTTATTTTATTTTGAGATTTTATTATTTATTTAATACTTCTGTTTTCATTAAATTAGTTTGTTTTGTTATTTATTTATTTTTATATTATGGTTTGGTTTACTTAGTGTTTTAGTTATTTTTGTTTTGATTTTGTCCCTTGTTCTGTAGTTTTTAAGAGTTTTTGCTTATTGGTCTATTTCATATTTTTTTATTTTATTATTATTTTAAACATATTAGATATTAGTCATTAGCTAAGATTTGTTTTCTGTTTTTTTTTGAGTCTGTTCAGTCAGCTTATTTATTTATTTTTTATTTATTTGTTTATTTATTATGTGTTCTTAATGGTTGGTAATGTATAAGGCCGGATGGTTGGGATGCAGATGGGTTTCGCAGGCCAATGCCGACCTTTGCCTGCATCTGTTTTCTATAGCACTACATATAAAAAATCACATGCTGTTTTTAACAATCAGAGCCTCGCAAAGTTTGTTGGAGTGTAAACGGGGATACAGCGGCAGGAGCTTTTAAACTGAAAAAGTGAACAGCAACGATTACTGTGGGAAACTTCTTCAAAGTCAAATTCTGAGGAATTAGACCATAGGTCTCAAACTCGATTCCTGGAGGGCCACAGCTCTGCACAGTTTTGCTTCAACCCTAATCGAACACAGCTGATACAAATAATCAAGGTGTTCAAGACTACTAGAAACTATTAATCAGGTGTGAGTTGGAGCTGGTTGGAGCTAAACTATGCAGAGCTGCGGCCCTCCAGGAATTGAGTTTGAGACCATTGAATTACACAATAATTGAGTGCTCATTTTGTTAGACAACTTTACTTTTAATGTGTGAATGACTTTCTGGCTGTTTGGCTTCTGTTTCATTTCTTTACAATTTTTATTGTATCCCATAATTTATTTCATAATTTCATATTTTACAATTTTGATTTTATATATCTTAATATGGGCGACACGGTGGCACAGTGGGTAGCAAGATCGCCTCACAGCAAGAAGGTCGCTGGTTCGAGTGCTGGCTGGGCCAGTTTTCATTCTGGGTGGAGTTTGCATGTTCTCCCCGTGTTGGCGTGGGTTTCCACCGGGTGCTCCGGTTTCCCCCACAGTCCAAAGACATGCGCTATAGGTGAATTGGGTAAGCTAAATTGTCCGTAGTGTATGTGTGTGAATGTGAGTGTATGGGTGTTTCCAGTGATGGGTTGCAGCTGGAAGGGCACCAACATGTGCTGGATAAGTTGGCGGTTCATTCCTCTGTGGCGACCCCAGATTAATAAAGGGACTAAGCCGAAAAGAAAATGAATGAATGAATGAATATCTTAATATATAAGATGTATAACTTTGAATTTTTTTCCTCAGAATTGCAGTTTATATATCCCATAGGTTTACATAGAGTTGAAGTCAAATTATTCGCCCTCCTGTGAATTTTTTTTTCTTTTTCAAATATTTCCCACATGATGTTTAACAGAGCAAGGAATTCATTCTTTCATTTTCTTTTCAGCTTAATCCCTTTATTAATCTGGGGTCGCCACAGTGGAGTGAACCACCAACTTATCCAGCATATGTTTTACGCAGCGGATGCCCTTCCAGCTGCAACCCATCACTGGGAAACATCCACACACACTCATTCACACACATACACTACGGACAATTTAGCTTACCCAATTCACCTGTACCGCATGTCTTTGGACTTGTGGGGGAAACCGGAGCACCCTGCGATGGGTTGCAGCTGGAAGGGCATCCGCTGTGTAAAACATATGCTGGATAAGTTGGCGGTTCATTCCGCTGTGGTGACCCCGGATTAATAAAGGGACTAAGCCGAAAAGAAAATGAATGAATATTATTAGCCCCCTTAAGCAATATTTTTATTCGATTACAGAACAAACCATCATTATACAATGACTTGCCTAATTAATAGTTAACCCTTAAAATGTCACTTTAAGCTGAATACTAGTATCTTAAAAAATATCTAGTCAAATATTATGTGCTGTCATCATGGCAAAGATAAAAGAAATCAGTTATTAGTTATTAAAACTATTATGTTTAGAAATGTGTTGAAAAAATCTTCTTTCCGTTAAACAGAAATTGGGGGAAAATATACAAGGAGGCTAATAATTCAGACTGTATAGTTATATGTAAAAAACCAAAACATTCAGACTTGTGGGTTGTTAACACACTAATGTGAGAATGAGTGCTGTTATGAGATAAAAAGTTCCAAATATCTTTTTATGTTTTTATCAAACGGCAGAAATGTAGGAAACCGCATCCCTGCATTACATAATAATGACACAGTGTTTTATCAAATCATGAGTGACACCAAACAAGAAGCAAGATATGAAAGTGAGAGAAACAGGCAAAAGTGACCAGGCCTGCATTTTTAATCTCCTTTAGGATTCAGTAGGTTTTGCAGTTTTACCTATTCTTTAACTTTAAGTAGTCAGCCAGAAATAACAGAACTACTTCTCAAAGTGCTGTTCGCTTGAGTTTGAGGGAAATAAATATATAATCAAAATCGCGCTCCCTCGGCACAAACACGGTGGACTTGCGTGTGTAAGAATTGCTTTTGTGCTCATAGTGCTGTTCAATAATGCATTTTTGAAGCTTTTAAAGAAAATTACGCAGCAAATTCATTGGAAAGTCATTGATTTTTGGTGGCCTTGACCTTGTCCAGTGACCAGAGGAGCCGCTGAGGATTATTTTGGGATACGCAGCATTAAGGATGGCAGATCTGCGTGATGCGTTTGGATTAAAAAAGGCCACAGACAAAGCTTGGAAAGTTTATTTGGTCCACCTCAGGATGACGAGGCAGTGATTTAATACACATGCTTTAGAAGGCTTTTAAATGTAATGATTGCAGACACTTTTCCAGTAAGCAGGGCGGTTATGATAAAGTGTGTGTTGAGTGATACCTTGAAGAGGGTTTCCTGTTTTGAGTGGAGCTCTTAATGTGAGATTTTTAAGGTTTTAGTTAGTATTTTAAATTATGTTTTGTGAAGTTTTTTTTTTTCTATTAATTGTTTTTTATTTAATTTATATTTAGTTTTTGTGTGTGTGTGTGTGTGTATGTGTGCATGTGAGTGTGTTTGTGTGTGTGTGTGTGTGTGTGGTTTTTCATTTGTTTTATTTTGCTTTTGATTTATTTAGTATTTATTTGATTTATTTGTTTTGGTTTTTGGTGATGTTTTTGTTTTGGTTTTCAATATTTTTTTAATTTGACAAATTTTTATATTGTAGTATTATTTATTTAATGCTTCTTTTTCATTTAATTAGTTTGTTTTGTTATGTATTTATTTTTTATAGTATGGTTTGGTTAACTTATAGTTTTTAGTTTTTTGTTGTTTTTTTGTTGCTTTAATTTTGTTTCTTATTCTGTAGTATTTAATTGTTTTTATTCAGTTTTTTTGTTTATTGATCTATTTCCTTTTATAATTTTGATTATTTGATTATTTTAAATGTATTAGATATTAGTAATTGGCTTTGATTTTATTTCTTTTAGTTAGTTTTGACTCTTTTCAGTTAGTTTATTTATTTATTTATTGGGTTCTTCGACAGCGGAATGAACCGCCAACTTATCCAGCATATGTTTTACACAGCGGATGCCCTTCCAGCTGCAACCCAGTACTGGCAAACATCCATACACACTCATTCACACACATACACTACGGCCAATTTAGTTTATCCAACTCACCTATAGCGCATGTGTTTGGACTGTGGGGGAAACCGGAGCACCTGGAGGAAACCCACGCCAACACGGGGAGAACATGCAAACTCCACACAGAAATGCCAACTGACCCAGCCGGGACTCGAACCAGCGACCTTCTTGCTGTGAGGCGACAGTGCTAACCACTGAGCCACCGTGCCGCCCCATCTGTACACATTTTACAGCTTTTCCAGTTTACTTTTACAGCTTTTCCAGTTTAAATTCCCTAATAAGGGATAAAAGAGGAAACACAAATTTTTTCATGACAGTAACAAAACAGCATATCCCTTTGCATTGTCTAGCATCATTTATTCCAAAACTATTTACAGAGGAAAGAGGGTGTGGAAGCAATATTTACAGTAAAAAGAAATATTAATATTTCTGTAGCAAAAATACGTTAGTTAGGTTGAAAGGGAGTAAAGTACTCAATCCATTTGGAGCAAAAGTCAACAAATGTATCTTTTTGTTTATGCACACAGTATGTAATTATTATTATCTCCATAATAAATATATATTTTTCAAAATGTCAATGCAATCTTGCATTTCCAATCTCTCATATTTTCATATGTCTGTTTACATGTTTTGCAAATGTCAAACCAATGTCCAGATTCCTGCAGACAAACGTCCACCATCTCTCAAAACAACAGCCAGGCCTTATATGAGAGCAAGCGCTTAAATCCTCATCATTTATAGATGAAGCACTGAGATAGATGCGTGCATTTCTTTCACACCAGTCAGGAGATCAGCCAAGGATGGATATGGTCTAGACTGGAAGCCAGCCTGTTCCACTGAATGCTGTGGTGTTTTTTGGATTATAAACATTCGGCGATCCATCACTGTCTCAGAAATGTTTACTGAATTTGTTTTCTTTTTCAAATATTTCCCAAATTATGTTAAACAGAGCAAGGAATTTTTCACAGTATTTCCTATAATATTTTTTCTTCTGGGGAAAGTCTTATTTGTTTTATTTTGTCTAGAATAAAAGCAGTTTTTAATTTTTTTTAAAAGCCATTTTAAGGTCAATATTATTAGCCCCCTTAAGCAATATTTTTTTTTTCGGTTGTCTACAGAACAAAACACTGTTATACAATGGCTTGCCTAATTACCCCAACTTGCCTAATTAACAGGGTGCGGGTTTAAGGGGGATTGACCACCCTAATAATCCTTGATCCCCCCTAAAGGGCGTGAAAACAACATGTATGGGGGGTCAGTCCTCTAAATAGTAAGAAATGGTTTGCTCTCATCTGCATCTTAAATACTAATATTACTAATTAAATAATATATAATATAAATATACATTTGACCACCCCTATAATGGATTATACCATTGTGAATGCATAATCGCATCAATTAATCTACATGGTAAGCGGTAATACATGGTAAGCGGTTCACAAAACACTTTTCTTGTAAAATAGGTGTTTCTACATATAGCCTAAAAGTAAAGTAAAATTAGATGCGTTGTTTGTATAGTTTGACCTACAGTAACCTCTATAATGGTTAATCACAGGATATTGTAGGTCAGAATACACAAACTATCCCACAAAACACTGAAATATTAAACATGTTGCATTAATAAAATAGATGTCATTTAATTTGATTCACTGAAGCATGTATTACACAAAATAATATTACCGAAAAAGTTGACCCCCCTAATCGTCAATGTATAATTTGCACCCTGCTAATTAACCTAGTTAAGCCGAATACTAGTATCTTAAAAAATATCTAGTAAAATATTATGTACTGTCATCCTGACAAAGATAATAGAAATCAGTTATTAGTTATTAATACTATTATGTTTAGAAATGTGTTGAAAAATATCTTAATTTCATTAAGCATAAATTGGGGAATAAATATACAGGGGGGCTAATAATTCAGCAGGGCTAATAATTCTGACTTCAACTGTATGTTTTTCTGCTCAGCATATGGCTTTAACCTGCTCGTGACCGAAGCGTATAGCCGTGTTTTATTGGTGGAGCGTGTAAATTCTGCCCCATTAAAAACAGCCAATATTTATTTGGCCGTCGCTCTCTTTTTCATCATATGCTTGAGCGGTGGATTATCTCTGCAATTTGACTGTAATAAGGGGAATTAGGTGGAAGAAGATGCAGAAATGTCTCTCAGGAGTGCATTTATGATGGATTGTTGAGTATTTGTGAACTCTGGCTTTAGGTCTTTGGCTTCACTTAAAGGGACAGTTCACCTAAAAATGTCAATTTATTTATTCACACTTGTTTTAAAGCTTTATGAGTTTCTTTCTTCTATTGATTGCAAAAGAAAATATTTAGAAAAACATTCTTCAAAATATCATCTTTTATGTTTAGTTGAAAACAAAAATTCATAAAGGTTTGAAACCACTCGAGGGCGAGTAAATTGAGAGTCATTTTTTTTTTTTTTTTCTGTACCGATATATGTCTCAGTGCAAGCCTGGTCTGGATTTTTTTCATCCAGTTTTGTTTTCAGTAGTCTCATTCTTTAAATAAATAAATCATTTTTGGTTTGAGTTTTGTTTGTTTTTTGATCATGTTTCATTTAGTCTTTGCATCCAGTCTTTGCATTTCTACAAATTAGTTTTATCCATTTATTATCTAGCTAATTGTTTTTTCAGTTAGATTTAGTTTTGGCGTGATTTTTTGTGCTCTTTTTTGGTTGTTTAGTTAATTTAAACATTTTTTTTTCAACTAATGTTTGTTTTAGTTAAGCTTTGGTTAGTTTCATAATTTTTTTAAATTTATTTTCCAAATAAACTTTGTGTCTTTTTTTTGTTATGTGTTTAAATGTTATCTATTTTAAAAATATTAAAATTTATTTTGTATTCCATATTTATGTTTTTTGGTTTGACCTGTTTCAGTAATTTTTATTATTTCTTTTTTTGTGTAACTATATCTGTATTTATTTATTTATTTAATTAATTATCTGTTTATTTATTTATTTATTTATCGGTCTGTTTGTTTATTTATATATTTATTTATTTATTTATTTATTTATC
>CAIGQV010016734.1:16232796-16249875 GCA_903798115.1 Danio jaintianensis
TCTCTGTTTATTTATATATTTATTTATTTATTTATTTATCTGTCTATATATCTGTGTGTTTATTTATTTATTTATTTATCTGTCTATTTATCTGTGTTTGTTTATTTATTTATCTATTTATTTTTTTATCTGTCTATCTGTTTATTTATTTATTTTATTTTCTATTTATTCATCTGTTTATTTATTTTTCTAATTATTTATCTGTCTATTTATTTATTTATTTATTTATTTATTTATCTATCTGTCTTCATTTATCTGTCTGTCTGTTTATTTATTTATCTGTCTATTTATTTATTTTATTTGTTTATTTATCTGTCTTTTTATTTATTTTATTTTTATCTGTCTGTTTATTTATCTGTTTATTTATATATTTATCTTTTTATTAAATGATCTGTCTGTCTGTTTATTTATTTTTCTATTTATTTATCAGTTTATTTATTTATTTATCAGTCTGTTTATTTATTTTTCTATTTATTTATCTGTTTATTTATTTATTTATCAGTCTGTCTGTTTATTTATTTTTCTATTTATTTATCTATCCGTTTATTTATTTATTTGTCTATTTATTTATCTATCTATTTATTTATCTGTCTGTCTATTTATTTTTCTATTTATCAGATGATTTATGTATTTATTTATCTGTCTATTTATTTATTTATTTATTTATTTATTTATTTATTCATTCATTTATGTTACGTGTATTTACCAAGCAGTCAAGGCTCTGGCATTCGGTGCTGTTTTACTGTGGTGCTGTTATTTTCTCTGTCAGTGAATGCAGTCAGCAGATTGAGTTAAATGAGGTGTGTGCATGCAGGAAAGCTCTCTTTATCTGCATTAGTTCACACTGTTTATTAAGGCTTTGAGTGACTTCATTACATCCCTTTCTCAGAGGTGGCTATAGATTACTGCTCCAATGAAACGTGTGCTGGTTTCTCTGTTAAAAAAAAAAAAGACAGTAATTAAGCAAAATCCGGTTTGCATCATGCTAATTATGCTTTATTAAAATGGATGAGGTGATTTTGTAGGAATTGTGCACACACAATTATTATACAAGTTGATTTGACTAATTCCAGACCACATCACTCTCAAAAATGATTATTAAATTTGTATATAATCATTAATAAGTGTTTTTTTTGACAAGGACTGAAAAACAAATAAGAACATTTTATACACAGGCTTGCATAATTATTGAGCAGATTTCCTTTCACAGGTAAAATTGTCCAAAATCAAGATTTAACATTGAAAATTTAAAAAAAATTAAGGTCCATAAGAAGGATGTTATACAATAGAAACTGCTAAATAAAAACTAAGCATTGTAAAATCACTGAAATCTCTGTTAAAAACAAGAAATGCTCGATAAGACTGCTGGACAACAATAACAAAAGTAGTGGCCCTGGTGGCTTTCTGATGTTTTAATTCTTGTTTTACACAGATTTTCTATTGCCGTTAATATAATTTCTTCTCTTCATGCAATGAGTATTTCTTGTCCAGAGGTTAGCAGTTTCTATTGCACTGCATCTTTTTATGTGTGTATTTTTTATTGTGAGTTAAATCTAGTTTTTGGACTGTGAATGCAAACCTTATTTATGCACATCTGGATATTAGCCATTATTTCACTTTCAGTCTATGTTTAAAATTATGCATCACTTAAAGGGGACCTATTATTCCCCTTTTTACAATATTAGAAATAAGCCTCTAATGTCTCTAATTAAAGGTTTCAGATCAAAATACCCACAAATAATGTTTTAGAACTCTTTGAAAATATAACATTGTGCCCTTTCGGCTTTCAATTCAAATGAGATTGTGACCCAGCCCTCTTTTGAAAAGAGGGTGGAGCTTTTCACTCTGGGCTGTTTATGCTAATGAGGGAGAGATGGTCACTAATGGGTGGGGCTTTGATGCTCTGATGGGGCTCTGATGACACGTACAAAGGGAGAATGTCAATCAGAGTGTTTCTGCAGACTGTTTTTATCAAGTGTGATTATAAAAAATAGAATTAATTAATTTTTACCATTAGAGGCTGGCTATATTCACACACTGCTGTCACACAACTGTGTTTAAACCCTTTAAAAAAAGTGATTTTTGCATAATAGGTCACCTTTAATAATGAATAATGGTTATACACAAAATTAATGGTAGTTAGTTGTTAAGAATGATGCAAAAGTACAATGAGCTTTGGAAAAAAATTAATCTGATCAGAATATTGAGTTGCACTGTAATTCTGCACACATTGTAGATGCAAACGGCTGGTGGACCACTGGTTTACATCAGAAAACTGAGAGGAAATTTGGCGTTTCCAGTTCAGAGCTAACTTTAGGGTTTTGTGTCCTCTTACAGTGTGTGTGTGTATGTGTGACCTGATGTCTCATTCTCTAACTGTCACATTCTGCACATGGCGAAGCGTCCAGTTGGCACGAGCGGCTTTACTCTGGTGCCTGATGAATTTATACCAGGGTTTTCAGTGCTAATTTTATGTGTGTGGAGAAGGAGAGGCATATGTTTTTATTTTGTGTATCTATGCTTTGACAGCTTCTAGTATGCTCCATATAAGGCTGATTGACATAAATAACAGTTTGAGAGTCTTTTTGTTTTTGTAACACTTCCAGTAAAATTGTGTATGGCGTCTATAGTAGTAGGAGTTAATACTAAGTTTAGTTAACATGAAATAACAATGAACAATGTTTTTTTTCCTTATATTTTTAAATAATTGTAATAAAATCATGTAATAATTCAGTTAGTTACATTTACTTTATTGTCATTGTGTATACAGTAGTGTAAAACGAGATTGCGACACACACACTCACACACAAATACGTATTTATGTTCAAGTTTTGTTCAATAATGTTTTTACTTATTCTCACTAAGGCTTTTGTTTTGACTCTTTCAGTTAGTTTATTTATTTTTTATTTATTTATTTGTTTGTTTGTTTATATATTTGATCAAAAATGTACACAAAAAATAAGTAGCAGTTATATTGTGAGATATATATACAATTTAAATGAAACTTTCTATTTTATTATATATTTGTAAATGCATTTTGTCCTTTGATGCATAGGATAAAATAAAATAAAAATTGACTTTTTTCATAATTAAAAAAAAAATCTTATTGAAAACATGTAATAATTGTTCATTTATACAATAATTCAAAATTATTTTTTATGTTTTTATGTGTTTTTTATGCCTCTCTGCGGCTGCATTTATCTCTATTTACAGTTGCAATCAGAATTATTAAACCCCCTGAATTATTAGCCCCCCTGTTTATTTTTTTCCCCAATTTGTGTTTAACGGAGAGAAGATTTTTTCAACATATTTCTAAACATAATAGTTTTAATAACTCATATGGATGTTTCTCAGTGATGGGTTGCAGCTGGAAGGGCATCCGCTGCGTAAAACATATGCTGGATAAGTTGGCGGTTCATTCCGCTGTGGCGACCCCTGATTAATAAAGGGACTAAGCCGAAAAGAAAATGAATGAATGAATGAATGATGACAGTACAAAACATTTTACTAGATATTTTTCAAGACACTTCTATACAGCTTAAAGTGAAATTTAAAGGCTTAACTAGGTTAATTAGGTTAACTAGGCAGGATAGGGTAATTAGGCAAGTGATTGTATAACGATGGTTTGTTCTGTAGACAATCGAAAAAAAAATATAGCTTAAAGGGGCTAATAATATTGACTTTAAAATGGTTTTTAAAAAATTTAAAACTGCTTTTATTCTAGCCGAAATAAAACAAATAAGACTTTCTCCAGAAGAAAAAATATTATCAGACATACTGTAAAAATTTCCTTGCTCTGTTAAACATCATTTGGGAAATATTTAAAAAAGAAAAAACTATTCAAAGGGGGTTTAATAATTCTGATTGCAACTGTATATGATGGCAAAACTCAATTTCCTCTTAAATAACTTTCTCTTAAATTAAGTTATTAATTTAATTATTATCTGAATTTACATGGATTATTATTCAAAGATGATTTTCTCCACACATTCTCCTCAAATCTCTTTCTTATAATTCCTGTTTAAATACACAGCATGCAATTGATTCTCCAGTATCTCATAGCTGCTAGTAATGCACCAAAATTGAATTAGTCCATTTTCAAACAATATAGAAGTGAATGTAAAAGAGTTTAGCAGGAGCAGTAAAGCTGCGGTTCGTCCTTGTGACAGCAGCAGCGCCGGAGAAGAAGTCCTGATGTGGTGTATTCATTTCTCCTTTCGGGGCAGAAATGTCTCCCACGGGACGGCCTGTCTCTCCCAGGATGAGGCGCAGCGGGTTTTAGGTTTCCAGGATAATGACGAACCATTCTCCAGCTGATAGTCTAGTGTTCGCTCTGTAATTTACAAACGCTGACTCAGGGTTAAGATTGTGTGTATTCTGCGCTTTGGTAGTGTGATTTTCTTTCCAATGAATCACTGTGATTAATTGCCGTGTTAATCTCGCAAGTGCGTAAACGCCAATCAAATCACTGCTTTCACAAAAAGTCGGCCATGCTGAACCGATTTCCAAGAGCGAGCAAATAGAAGCACAAATCTGTTGTAATTGAGTATTAGGTCTGCACTATATTGACAAAATATGACAATGTGATATTTTGTTTTTCTGTAATATATATTGCGATATGGATATATTTTCACTTGATAGCTTGAATAATATCTCTATTTGGAAAGAATTCATTCATTTAGGCTGATTTGGGATTATTCTGGGTGTAAGTCATGCTTAAAATATAATTCATTCATTAATTTTCCTTCGCTTTAGTCCCTGATTTATCAGGGGTCGCCACAGCGGTATGAACCGCCAACTATTCCAGCATATGTTTTATGCAGCAGATGCCCTTCCAGCCGCAACCCAGTACTGGGAAACACCCATACACTCTCACATTCACACACATACACTCATACACTACGGCCAATTTAGTTGCATGTCGCATGTGCACCCAGAGGAAACCCACGTCAACATGGGGAGAACATGCAAACTCCACACAGAAATTCCAACTGGCCCAGCCAGGACTCGAACCAGTGACCTTCTTGCTGTGAGGCCACAGTGCTAACCACTGAACCACCGTGCCGCCCCTATAAAATATAATAAACAATTTAAAAGCATAGATAAATACAATAAAGCAACAAAGAAAAAAAGACATTTACAGTGCTTTATGGTTTTCTGAGGAGCCAAACAGTATTCATGTACAGAAATTGAATAATCATATGTAAAAAACATTGTGTAATCTTCATTGTAAAAAGTTAAATAAAAGAAATCTCTATTAAACTTACAAAAGGTACAATTTCTTGTGCCTGAATGCAAAGTCATAGGTTTTAAAAACACATTCAGATGATCAACTTTCATTATGGTTAAACTCCACAAATTATGGCTCTTGCTCAAATATAATCCCAACATATAAACTCAACATTGCATATCCTGTGATGTGACTATTGCAGACGTGCACATTGCGATATCGATGCTGAAACGATATATTGTGTAGCCCTATTGAGTATAAATGTGAATCAGAGATCAGACAGTGTTTAAAAACAGAGCAAAAGTGCTTCACCAGTGTTGAGAGTAACGTGATCCTCAGCAGTGTTGATACCCCTCTAATCTACTGTAATCTCTGTTTATGTAATGTTATTTTTGTCAGGCTGGACTCTTCTGGAGCAGCTTTTTGACTGGGGCTTACACTGTCAAAAATAAATCCATAAAATGTATGGTAAAAAGAAACGCCAGCTGTGGTTGCCGTAAAAATACGGTAGAAACATAAAATAAATGTGTACATTTTAGGGTAAATTATTGTATTTCATTAATTTATAGTCATACACCGATGTTTTGAAGTACTAACATCTACACAATGTAGCTTTGTTACACAGACAAAAACCCAGGCTCATTCTGAAAACGTACCCCTGTATACATATCTGGAGAGTGCCAAATATGTCCCAGAAGGTACGTTTTTTTTTGCAGTTTTTGTTTTCGCGAATCCGCTGTCGACTGACTGACTGACCAACCGACCAATACCCCCACCAACCCCCTTCCCTACACCCAACCGATAGTGTTTTGAAAAGCAATCCAGAAAAAGAAAAGCCCACTGATTTTTACCACGTTTTCAGATTTTACCACGTTCTCACCCTGTTATTTACTTGTTTATTTTATTTTTTGGCTTTTGTTTTTGTCTTACCTGCTTTCTGGAACTGTTCTTCACCGGACTCGAACCCCGTCGTCACGGTCAACTCTTCATTGTGTCTCAAATCAACAAACTGGACAAACTGGTAACATTGGGAAAGCCGTCCATATGTAGGTAAGCAGTCAGCTGGTAAGCGCGAAAAGGAACAGGGCCATACCGCCCCGTAGTGTTCATTTTAAAGACGAAATTCAGCCTTGCGTACTTCTAACTACATAATCCGCGATTTTCAGAAATGCAACGTTTTCAGAATGAGCCTGTGCTGACAAAAACACAACACTGTAAAAAAACATCCATAAATTAGCAGTTTTCCGTTATTTGTGATTCTTGTTTTTATTTTTCCCGGTTTATTTTGAAGGTCATAGAAAATGTTTTGCTTCATTAGACCTCAATGGAGCCACAGGTATTAATTGCAAATTGTCATGACATATACAGGCAAATCAAAATTAATACTTGTGGCAGCTAATGATACACTGAGGTTCTATGAAGCAAAATGATCAGCCTGTGCAAGAAACTGAATATCATTTACAACATGCAGACAATCAGTCTGAAGACATGAATGAATAATTAGAATAATCTTCAGTCCCTCCAGGGTTTCATTTTTCTTACTTTTTTTAAATTTGGTTTGTAGAATAAACCTTAATTTGGTTTGTAGCATCTTTTCTCAAAAAGTAAAACAACGTTAATGGCATTTTACAGCGAAAATATACAGTCGTATTAAATGTTTTGCTTCATAGGACTTCAGTGTATCATTAAGAGCCTCGGGTATTAATTTTTATTTGCCTGCATATGTCAGTGATATTTAATAAATGACCAATTACGGAGCGTCACGGTGGCACAGGTCAGTTGGCATTTCAGTGTGGAGTTTGCATGTTCTCCTCGTGTTGGCGTGGGTTTCCCCCACAGTCCAAACACATGCGCTATAGGTGAATTGAATAAGCTAAATTGGCCGTAGTGTATGTGTGTGAATGAGTGTGTATGAATGTTTCCCAGTTATGGGTTGCAGCTGGAAGGGCATCCGCTGTGTAAAACATATGCTGGATAAGTTGGCGGTTCATTCCACTGTGGCGACCCCAGATTAATAATAAAGGGACTAAGCCGAAAAGAAAATAAATGAATGAAATTACCAATTACCATAATTTGAGCTAAAAAAAAATATAATTTTTTTTTAATGTTCTAATGAAGTAAAAACTCACAACAAAAACAAATCTGCTATCATTGACTCACACTTGCCACAAATCTATTAACTTCATTTGTGTTCAACAGAAAAAAGAAAGTTAATTTGAAGAATGGAAGTTCCACACAATTCCTTCATGTTGTCCAAACACAAATTGATTAAGTTAGCTTATCCCTTTTTACAAATTTAAGTGGATTGAAAATAAAACAATTAAGTTGTCCCAAAACAACAACAACATGATAATTGTGTTGTTTCAAGTCATTTTAATTAAGTAGTTTGAACAAACAGCAAAACTATTTTTTCAGTGAAGGTGAGTAAATACAGTACATTTTCGTTTTTGGGTGAACTATCCCCTTAAGTTCACATACCCATTCTTCAACTACATACAGTACATGAAAGTGTGCGACATATTCAGTGCTACATTTCATCATTAGAGATTTCAGCATAATAGAGATGCTTCAAATACTTCAGGCTTTAGAGTGCCTTTTGTCAGTATAGCCGAGGGACATTTCTAGCGTTTGATCTGAATTTGGTATCCTTCAACAGTGAGTTTGTCGTTGCTGAGAGGTTTGTGCTTTTGACTTCAGGGGTTATAATAAGGTTAGCCACTCCTAGTTTGCACTGGCGTCGTGAATTATTCATGATGTTTTCTGCCATCCAAATGGAAAGTTAATAACAGTCATGTCAGGGTTGCACCAGGGTTTATAGGGGTCTGGTTATGGCTTTTACACTTTCAACTTTCTTTAGTTGCTGCTGTTTGAGCAACTTACTTTGTAACTTTGCAGATTTGAATGCTCACTCCAGCGGTTGTTTTTCTCTAAATCAGTAAACACTGATTCCTGAATTATATCCTGAAATAGAGCTGCACAATATATCGTTTCAGCATCGATGTGATAATTCGCAAAAGTCACTTCGCAGGATATGCAATGTTGAGTTTGAATTTTATAAGTGATCGCTTGCATGGGTTGTTGAGGCCTGTGACTGTATAAGGATTTTAAAAGCATTCAGGCATAATAAATGGTACCATTTGTAACTTTAATAACGATGAATTTTATTTTTTGTTCAATTACTGTACCTGAATACTGTTAGATTCAGGGAAACAATAAAACACTGCTTATTTCAATTGTATCTTTTTCTTTATAGATTGTTTATTAGATTTTATGCAGATGTACTCCCACCTCAGAATCATCCCAATCAATTTAAAATGATAAATTATTTCCAAATAGAGTCTTCTGGTAAAATTGTATTCATATTTCTTTATATATGTTTGGTTTTTCCAATATTTTAAAGCCTTATCCTGAAATATTGATGATTTTAAAATCCTGGTTAAGTTAAGTTAGTAGTATGGACCCTTCAGGTAAATGTGATTTACTAAATAAAACATGTTCCTTGATCAACATCTTTAGCTTTGCATGGTATTAGTATGATCTGGGGACCTCTATTAATTTGTAAATATTTCAGAGGATGTCTGTGTTTTTAATCCTGTGTAAATCGGCCATTCAAATGACCTAACATATTTGGGTCTTCTACACCATTTTTAATATGCGTACAACAACCGAAAAAGTACAGTACTGGCAGTTCATTATCCAGTTTTTATACTGTAACTTATTAACCTGAACAATATAAAGCTCCAATTCACAAAAAATGTCAAGAATAAATAGTATAATTATATTATACAAATTAAGTCAAAATATATGTTATATTATGCGGCACGGTGGCTCAGTGGTTAACACTGTCGCCTCACAGCAAGAAGGTCGCTGGTTCGAGTCCCGGTTGAGCCAGTTGTCATGTCTGTGTGGAGTTAGCATGTTCTCCCCGTGGGTTTCCTCCGGGTGCTCCGGTTTCCCCCACAGTCCAAAGACATGCGCTATAGGGGCTAGCTGCACCAGGGGCCGGTTGCACCAGCAGTACGTAAGTTAAAACGTAGCCTAGTTATGACTTAAAGGGACACTACGTTACAACTTACACACTAAATATTTTTGTGTTACACCACTGAACTTAGTTTAAATATAACGCTACGCTCCAACTAAATATTTACGGCAGCCTCCCCCCATGTATAATGGTAGAAAAGAGACGACGGCGAGATTAGTTTACATTGAGGAGCTCACGATCATAATGAAGAATGATCTCCCTCTACTCACAGCCTTATTTTCCTCTCAAATCTCACATTTATTCGGTTTATGAAAGAAGAGTTTAATTTTCTTTCAAGGAGTGTTTTGTGTGAGAATGAGAATTTATTCATGACCGAGTTCTTCTCCCTGCTCTTTTCTCTTTTATGTGAAGGATATTTAAAAAAATCAAGTTTAATGTTTTGATAACGTCATGCGTATTTCGCGTGCATTCACGGCTCGTGATGCAGATATGTGCGTCGTCCGTTATTAGTGACTGACTGCATTGTACTGTACTATAAAAATATAATTTATAATTTAATTTTCATAGGACAGTTATATATAGATGCATTGGTTGCAGGATTTTAAAGCAGTTTAACGATTTTAAATGCTTTTTATTGGATATTACGTCATTCAATGCAACTACGCATGACTTTACGGAGAGCTTACGACCTACTAACTACGGTTTGCCTTAAGAGCATGTGGTGCAACCGAAGTAAGAAAAAATTTAGTTACAAACTAGCTAGTAGTTACTAAACCCCTAGTGTTGACTTTATACGTTCCAGTTTAAGAAAGAACTTACGATCAGCTGGTGCAACCCTACCAAGTGAAATTGGGTAAACTAAATTGGCCGTAGTGTATGAGTGTGTGTGTGCCAATGTGAGAGTGTATGGGTGTTTCCCAGTACTGGATTGCGGCTGGAAGGGCATCTGCTGTGTAAAACATATGCTGGAATAGTTGGCGGTTCATTCCTCTGTGGCGGCCCCTTATAAATAAGGAACTAAGCCGAAGGAAAATTAATGAATTAATATATTATGACTTAATCTTTATAATATAATATAATTATACTATATATTCTCAGCATTTTACGTGAATTGGAACTTTATATTGTTCAGGTTAGTAAGTATAATATAATATAATATAATATAATATAATATAATATAATATAATATAATATAATATAATATAATATAATATAATATAGGTGACGCGGTGGCGCAGTGGGTAGCACGTTCGCCTCACAGCAAGAAGGTCGCTGGTTCGAGCCTCGGCTGGGTCAGTTGGCATTTCTGTGTGGAGTTTGCATGTTCTCCCCGTGTTCGCGTGGGTTTCCTCCGGGTGCTCCGGTTTCCCCCACAAGTCCAAAGACATGCGGTATAGGTGAATTGGGTAAGCTAAAATTGTCCGTAGTGTATGTGTGTGAATGTTTCCCAGTGATGGGTTGCAGCTGGAAGGGCATCTGCTGCGTAAAAACATATGCTGGATAAGTTGGCGGTTCATCCCGCTGTGGCGACCCCAGATTAATAAAGGGACTAAGCCGAAAAGAAAATGAATGAATGAATGAATTTAAATGGAAATAAATAGAAGTATATATATAAATAAGGGGGGACACGGTGGCTCAGTGGTTAGCACTTTCGACTCACAGCAAGAAGGTTGCTGGTTCGAGTCCCGACTGGGCCAGTTGGCATTTCTGTGTTTGCATGTTCTCCCCGTGTTGGCGCTGGTTTCCTCCAGGTGCTCTGGTTTCCCCCACAGTCCAAAGACATGCGCTATATGTGAATTAAATAAACTAAATTGGCCGTAGTGTATGTGTGAATGTGAGAGTGTATGGGTGTGAGAGTGTACTGGGTTGCAGCTGAAAGGGCATCCGCTGTGTAAAACATATGCTGGATAAGTTGACGGTTCATTCCGCTGTGGTGACCCCTGATGAATAAAGGGACTAAGCCGAAGGAAAATGTATGAATGAATATGTAAATAAACAGAAAAAACCTATGGACAAATGTTCATTCACATATTTTTTTACAGTGAAATATTGACAGTCCGCTTTGATTTGTTGATTTGTAGCCATGTTACAGAATCTGTCCTGTTGCTACATCACATACTGTAACTTTAATTATCTGATTTATTTTAATTATTTGCAGATAAAGTGAATGTTTTAGTAAATGGGAACCCCCTGCGAGTGTCTTCATAGAGAATCAGCACATCTCCGTCTCTGCTGATTTCTCATGTAAGTCTCCTCAAGTGTTGTTAAGGCCCTTTAATTTATTATGGCAGGTTGTATAAACATGTTGGGAAACCTCACCATGGCGACAGGACTCAAACAAATTCATAATATGGAGAGGTATTTATAAGGCCTGGCGTCCCGTCGGCTCTCACTGAGGGGCTTGTGTTTGTGTAATGCTTGTGAATGAACTTTGTTGTATCAGTTTTAGTGGCAGCATCAAAAAAATGCTGAAAATGCTATTAGTGAAAAATGCTTTTATTGAATTTCTAAGAGAGTTGCCTGCCATTAACCTCTTACACTTTAGTTATATTGACTGTTTCTTTGCACTTATAAACATTATGAGTTATAGCTGAAGATTAGTTTTATTTTATCACATTATTTCAGACCTTTAGTCCATATCCAAAAACTTAACAAATTATATAACATCATCAATCACAAATCATCATTATAATCAATAACAAAATACAAAACAAAATACATACAATACCATACAATCACAAATATACATATTAACATCATAAAAAAGATATACAAACATTTATTAGTGCTTCCAAAAAATTATATTTTACTAATATTAATAATATTAAGGATAATAAACCAAATTATTGTGATATATATATATATATATATATATATATAAGTAAATAAATAATAAATCTATGTACAAAATATGTATATATAGTATATAATATTTCTTTATATATATATATATTATTTTTTAATGTTTTTTACAGAATTTGTATTGTTTATTTTTCATTTTATTTAATATTTATTTTAATAAATAAATATTAATTATTAATTTATTTTATTTTATTATTCATTCATTCATTTTCTTTTCGACTTAGTCCCTTTATTCATCATGCGTCGCCACAGCGGAATGAACCGCCAACTTATCCAGCATATGTTTTACGCAGTGGATGCCCTTCCAGCTGCAACCCATCACTGGGAAACAACCATACACTCCCATTCACTACGAACAATTTAACTTTGGACTTGTGGGGGAAACCGGAGCACCCGGAGGAAACCCACGCCAACACGGGGAGAACATGCAAACTCCACACAGAAATGCCAACTGACCCAGCCGAGGCTCGAACCAGCAACCTTCTTGCTGTGAGGCGACAGCGCTACCCACTGACTTAAGTGGCATAAATCAGTTTACCATTTGCAGCACAAATCTTAACAATTAATATTGATTGTAATGTAAACACTGATTTTAGCTTTTGAATCAGCAACAAAAATTAGTGTGTGTGTGTAACAACAATATAGAATAAGAGTCTTTTGACATCAAGGCTTTTCTATTATTACAACATAATAAAATTTAGTACAGTTCAGAATGAGCATAAATACTGGTTACACTAAATGACAGTAGAACATTATTTCACCCATAATTCCTTCTTTTATATTCACATAAATTATCTCAAACATTAAATTAGACCTTGAAAATATCTTCTATGAACATAAAATCATTTAATAAATTGGGACAACTCTTCTTTGACCCCTTTACATCAATGAAATATATATGAATCAGTTTTTGTTTTGGAATATTGTTCATGTGTTTGTCCGTGTTGTTAGTTATGGATACAGCTGCACCGAGTATACTGTATACTTGGATACGTAACAATGAGCTTACAGTTTTACAGGTTATTTATTAAGCCTGACAGATCCAAGTAGGTGTGTGTACAGTGTGTCTGTGTGAGAGAGATACTGTGCACATGTGCTTGTTTTTCTTGGTGAATCTGCAAAAGCTTGCTGTAGCGCTGCTCTCTGGACGATCTTATCTTGGCTCTGTTTCCTACAAGATGTCAAATGATGAATGAGAAGAATTCACAGATGATCTTCCTGCTCAGTAGTTCTGCCGAGATACTGCAGCAGCATTTAAAGGGATAGTTCACCCAAAATTGAAAATATACTCACTATTTATTCACCCTCAATTGGTTATAAACCTTAATGAGAGTTTCTTTATTCTGTTGAACACAAAAGAAGATATTCTGAAGAAAGATGTAACCAGTAGCTTACATTGTAGGAAAAACAAACACTGTGTAAGTCAATGGTTACAGGTTTCCAGCATTCTTCAAAATATCTTCTTCAATGTTCAGTAGAAGAAAGAAACTCATAAAAGCTTTGAAACCAGTAAAGGATGTTACTGTCACTTTAAACCAGCATTTCTTCAGAGATCGGTCTTCTTTATGTTAATGTTGTTCCTTGTTTCTTTCATTCATTCATTCATTCATTTTCCATTGGCGTAGTCCCTTATTTATCAGGGGTCGCCACAGCGGAATGAACCGCCAACTATTTGGGCATATGCTTTACGCAGCAGATGCCCTTCCAGCCAAAACCCAGTACTGGGAAATCCTTGTGTCTTCTATATATATATATATTATTAAACTATAAATATTTTTTTACAGAAAATATTTATGAGAGGATGTGTTCTTCTTCTTTTTCCCTAACCTGATCGAAAGGTTTTTCTGAAACTTTGTATAATTGTATTTATTTGCACAACATTTACATAACTTGACAGGTGCTTTAATCCAAAAAAGTGACTGAAAAATTAGGACAATATACATATTTACCGGCAGCTAGCTCTCTGCAACTTTCACATTGTCGCCCACTGAAGCTAAGCAGGGCTGTGCCCGGTCAGTACCAGGATGGGAGACCATATGGGAAAGCTAGGTTGCTGCCGGAAGTCGTGTTAGTGAGGCCAGCAGGGGGCGCTCAACCTGTGGTCTGTGTGGGTTCTAACACCCAAGTATATTGATGGGCACTCTATACTGCTCAGTGAGTGCTGTCTTTCGGATGAGACGTTAAACCGAGGGCCTGACTCTCTGTGGTCATTAAAAGTCCCAGGATGTCCTTCGAAAAAGAGTAGGGGTTTGGCATCCTGGCCAAATTTGCCCTCTGTCCATCATGGCCTCCTAACCATCCCCATGTCATAATTGGCTTCATCACTCTGTCTCCTCGCCACCAATCAGGTGGTGTGCGGTGTGGCGCAATATAGCTGCCGTCGCGTCATCCAGGGGGATGCTGCACACTGGTGGTGGATGAGGAGATTCCCCCCCCCATTGTGTAAAGCGCTTTGAGTGTCTAGAAAAGCGCTATATAAATGTAAGGAATTATTATTGTTATATTTGAAACAACAAAAGAACAGCAATATGTAAATACATTTTAATTCCCAGTTAAGTGCTTTTTCTAATGATTTGTGTACATTTAAATATTATATTAATGATAATATTTATTTACTTGTTTTGCCTTTTTGCAACTGCAGAATATTTGCTGTAAATTGTTATTTAATAGCACAATTTATTTAGTAGTTAACTTATTAGCTGTTCATTTGATTTATTATAATGAAAAATATGGTTTCGCATTATTATTTATATCACATATCATATAACTTTCATATAACATATAATTTTTCATATATTTTATTCATATTTTTTGAAAGAAGTCTCTTAAGGACTGCATTTATTAGATAAAAAATAATATATATATATATATATATATATATACATACATACATACATACACACACACACACACACACACACACACACACATATATATATATGATTTTTATAATTATAAATAAAACAGCAATTCGTTCAAAATATTTTTTATTTATTTATTATATTTTTCCATTTTATTTATTTATGTAATAAAAAGATTAGGCACAAGAATCTTTTCTTATGTTATTAATATTAATCTTATTAATTCATATTTTTGTAGAAACTGATGCATTTTTAGGGATTATTTTAATGAAAACAATTATTAAATTTCTATATGTATTTACTGTCACTTTTGACCAGTTTCATTAATAAAAAGTCATTTCAGATTGTTTGTAAGTGGAAATATTGGCTAATACTTTATTTTGATGATAAATGTCAACTCATTGAATAACTACTCTGATGAGAGTTAGTTGAGCTGTGGTTGCTTATAGCGAACAAAAAGTCTAAAGTAGACCCTCAAAATAAAGCAGAAGCTAAAACTGTTGGTCTAGTCTGTGTTTGCTGCTGCACTGTACGTCTATCAGAGTCTCTGTACTGTGTTTTGTGTCAGTTTCATCAGTGTTGACAAGGTGCTGTACTCTTGATTAAACTCTGGCGAGCCACAGCAGTCCTTCAGATCAACCAGAAGCTCTATGTTTGAAGTCCTGGTCAAAGATGGTCGCCTGCTGATCTTGTAAATAGTACTGCGGGTGATAAGCGTAATGGTCAGATAGCATTTGGCGAGCTCTATAAACGTCTCATCACTTGTCTGTTAATGAGGTTTTCTGCCACCAGCGGGTCAGAGGGATGTTCTGTGGCATCTCAGATGTACGGAGACATTAGCTATGTTTCCGACCACCTATTTTTGTGTACAAATGCACAAAAAATGGGTGCATTGGGATAGGCATTAAATTTGATTGTAAAGAAACCTGTGTTTTTGAAACTAATGAAGACAGCAGAAGTCAGTGATTCATTTGTATTATTTAGCCTGACATGTTTACTGTTCCAAAATATTATAAATGTTTCCTAAAATAAAATATATTGTGTTCAAAGGGGAAAAAAGGTTTTGTTTTTTACCCAGACATTTAAAAAGAATATATATTTAGAGCAGTAATCACAATACTGTGAAATTTACGTGATATTTTTATCCAAGGTTATCATACCGTCAGAATCTTATACCGGCCCATGCCTACATTGGGATGGCGTTAATGGACAAAGCAGTGGACATCAAAACATTTGAAATGTTTAAAAATCCCTCAACCAAAGTCTGTCATCAAAGTTCCAGGATTCCCTGGAAGAGATCTTGTATCTCAATTAGTGATGGCCGATTCGCGAACGAATCGTTCTTTTTAATCAGATCTTCTAAGTTAAGTGGTTGAATCAGTTCACCAAATCAAACTGAATCATTTGAAATGGTTTGCATCTCCAGTAAGCACTTATCCACAAATTACTTACTTTTTAACATTCCTGATACCGGGCATATGCTTTGAGAGCCTTCATAATTGAATGAATCAAATACGCTGTTTTCCATGAAGACAATGCGGGGTGCTGAAATATAATTGGCTAAACTGGCATTGGGCAGGTTAAAAGAACCAAAGCAAAGACAGACGTTCCGGCACGTAACAGATATTTTCAAAGCAAAATATTTGACTTCAGCATTGTTTTTCAGATAAACAAGAATGTTCACTTTGCATGTTTCTTAAATATCTGCAAATAATAAATAGTGAAAATAACCCATCGAAAAAGGCGAAAAAGACCAAGCGGAATCCTCTGTTGGCTGTCGCTTCGGTGTGACTTCAGCTAATCAGTTTTGCCCAATGCTAATATTTTCATTTTACAATCTGCCGTAAGAGAAGTTTTCTTTCACTACTGCATTGTTTTTGAACAGAGAAAACATTTTACAGGTAACTTTTATTCTAAATATTGGACCTTATGCTTGAAACAAAAAATAAGCAATACAAAGGTGTGAAGCACCAAAAGCGGACCATATTGAAATTAATTTGAATACTATTTTGGCTATTGTTGTTATCCATGAATTTTCTAATGTATTTTTTTATAAGAGAGGCTAGAAAAATTGTGAAGCTCTACATTATTATTACTATTATTATTATTATTATTATTATTATTATTATTATTATTATTATTAT
>CAIGQV010016734.1:16255184-16273912 GCA_903798115.1 Danio jaintianensis
GTGTGTGTGTGTGTGTGTGTGTGTGTGTGTGTGTGGTCCTGGTATTCTTCACATTGTGGGGACCAAATGCATGCACAAATATAGCATATGAGGTATTTTGAGAAAGTAAAACTGCAGAATGTTTTCTGTAAGGGTTTGGTTTTGGGGGAGAAGAAAAAAATCTGTACACTATAAAAATCATTACGTTGATGGAAAAAAATAAAGATAGATGTACGTGTATGTGTGTGTTGGTGAAAGTGTATGTGTGTGTGTGTGTGGGATGTGAATAAATAGCAGAGACACTCTGTTAGATGCCTAGATACTGTAGTTAAAGGTATAAATATCCAATTCTTACAGCTGAATTTTAATGATATTTTATGATAATATTATAATAAACGTTATTTTATGTAATGCCTTCAAAAGTATTTTACTTCCATTAAAAAGGTCAAATAATTATACATACAAGGATACATGCATAATAGACTAGACAAAAGGCTAAGTAATTATAATAAAACAATTGTCATTCATTAGAATTGATTGTTATTAATGTTATATGATGATTGAGTTAAAATACAAATATTGGTCACACATAAATTATGAATATTTTGCAATGCGCCCTATTTCCTATGAAGAGTTTGCTTTTATGTTTAATATGGGTTTTCGTTAATTTGCTGTTTTTCTAGCAGGATGATAATGAATATAGACATGCCTTATTCCTCAAATATTTTTATTAATTTGCATCTGGAAATAGTGGCACACCTTAGAAACGTAAAATATGTTGCTCTGTGTACATTTCATTGCATGTTTCAGATGATAAATCCACTAGAGGGTGCTGTCTACATTTTTGCGAATCTAAAAAGCATTACTTAAGGGTGCGTTTTGTTACACGTTTCAGATAAACGTCTTTTTTGAATGCTTCTGTTTCTGGACAGTTGTCGTACAGGGGTGCGTTTCCCAAACAACGATGTAACTCGCGACTGAACTACCATAGTACGATGCATCTTTGGGAAAAGAACAATGTAGTGACGAGTGTTTCCCAAAACCGTAGTTGCTTAGTCGCAGATCCATCGTTTGAAGTTATTGTTTGAGTTATAACGTAAAGCGTCTATATTTACGCTCTAAACAGGGTGGAGTAACAACTTCTTTATAGAAAAACCCTGTAATTTTTCACTGCGCCACCATGCTGCCCAAAAACATGCACTTGTTTTCCATATTAATTAAAAAATATATGTAAACGGCACATATAGGGCCTATGTTTCCTTTAAGAATATTATTCTAAAACATAAAACCACTTACAAAAAGCTAACACATATTCTAATCTCATATATAAATCATATAAATTGTTAATGGTTGTAATTTATTATTATTAATAATAATAATAATAATAATTTATTATTAAGAAGGATATTGTTTATTTATTTTATTAAAAAAATGTATTTATTTTGAAAAGTGTACTTTTACAACTTTGACTCATTCAAATCACTGCAGAAATGTTCTAACTAATAGGCCTATGTCATATATGCCTACTATAAATTAAAACCATTAACGTATGCTATATATATTTTTTTCACAAGCTTTGGAGACATAACATAAATTCCGTGTTTAAATAATAGCTTTCGTCATGAGCCACGGCTGCGTTCAAAATGGCTGGAGGGAACGCAATTGTCAATATGAAGATCGCTAAAACTGAACTGGAAAAAATACTTTGAAAGCAAATTACACCTAAGAGAGATGACTTTAATCTATTTTTATTTTTATCATTCCAAGTTTAAATGTTGGAACATTCGAAACGAATAGGGCATGGGGAGATAACTGGGAATAGAACACAACCAGGAATTATGCTTCTAACTACAGCTCTAGAGGTGTAGTTGCAAGCGTACAAGTTTGCGATGCAGTTTGCAAATGTTCGTTGGAACGATGGATTTGGGAAATGCCAAATTAACAAACTATGTTTATAATGATGAAACTTGCGACCTTAGTTGGCTAACCATGCACCCTAGATCAGCTAGCGAACCACTGAGCTAAACACTTCCCTAAAACCAATCAATAGTGTTTTCAGGAGGAGACATAAAAGAAAAGTGCACCGCTACCACGTATATTTACTTTGATTTTCGATTGCTTTTCTTTTTTTTTCAGGTCTACAACATGATGCCCTTTAAATATAATAACAACTAAGTGTTCCGTTTGGTTCAATACAGATGGGTAGGATTTTTGTAAATGTGATTTTTTCGAGAATTAATAGAGCGTGTCTATGATACACTGAAAAGAAAAAAATATTTACACCTTTCTTTTAAGGTGAGTGGTTGAAAACTATTTATTTGGGCTGAATTTAAACAAACAAATTAAGTTGAACATTACTAAATTTAATTTGTTTAAATTCAGCCCAAATCAATTGTTTGCAACCACTCACCTTAAAAAACGTGTGAATCATTTTTTTTTCAGTGTAGCATATTATAAATTCTAGCATATAGTTTCTACATGGGGGGAGTAAATAAGAGACCTTCATAAATATTCATTTTTTAATGAATTATTACTTGAAGTCAAGCAAAACAAAACGAAACTAAACATTTTTGAGCAATAACATATGAAGTGTCCTTTTAAAATGACCTCATAATGACCTTGTTCCACATTGCGGCATTCAGTAGCAGAGCCTGTGCTTTATTCTGGGAAGTGTCCATGCTCATTTTCACTGCTAGTATTTCTGTTTGTATGGGAGGTATCAGCGGTAACCCTGTTTTGCTGACGGTGAGATTTGTGGAAGTGGAAGTGTTTTCATTGTTCCTGCTTCTCCTTTTTTTTTGGCATGGTTCACACAGCTGTGTACGGTGTGTTTAACACTGACTTCCAATTCCACTTTACCATGAAATGAACCGTCGGGCATTTATCTACAATTGTGGATAACGGATTTGTGTTTTGGACGGGGTTGTTTGGGTTTACACTGCAGAGCTTGTGTTGCCAAACATACAGTACGTCTTGTCTTTTGTATTTACACTTTGGCAGGATGGTTTCCTTCATTTGACAAGTTGTATTCGGGTCAATGACAACAAGAGTTTGCAAGCATCAAAACAATAAGTGTAATACAGCTCTCGTTTTCTTCTCATTTTAAGTTTAATTTGACATTTTTTAAAGTAAATTAATTCAAATCTAACGAATGTCATATATTTTACAATCACCTCACAGCAAGAAGGTCGCTGGTTCGAGTTGCGGCTGGGCCAGTTGTCATTTCTGTGTGGAGTTTGCATGTTCTCCACGTGTTGGCATGGGTTTCCTCCAGGTGGTCCGGTTTCCCCCACTGTCCAAACACATGCACTATAGGCAGTGGTAGATTTAGGCATGGGCAATATGGCCGATCGCCCAGGGCGGCATCATGCTAGGGGTGGCATGGGGAGACGGTGCAAAAATAAATAAATAAATTAGCCCCAGTAAAAGCTTTGAGATACGATTTACTTTATGCAAGTGTATTAATTTAGAATGGTAATCCCAGAATAAAGATGTTAGGGGCCATTCAGATTTGGCGTCTTTTGCACACGCAAGTTTGTTATTCTCTATGTGCAACTGAAACAACGCTGGTGAAAGCAAACTGACGCATGCGTGCAGAAAACCATTTCCGCGTGCATCACTGCTCTGCTCCCGGTGTGAATACTGGTTGTTTACATGCACGCCGATAAAATACACGCCGCTTATGGATTGTGAAACCGGAGTAACCGTAGTAACTTTTATGCAGAGGTGTCGGTACGCAGCGAGTTGACAAAACTAAAGTTATAATATGATGATGATCTTATTTTGACTAAGCATGGCTATGAAGCAGAAAGGAGGGATAATGAGTCAGTTTCTTTTAAAAATATTTCCCAAATGATGTTTAACAGAGCAAGGAAATTTTCACAGTAAGTCTGATAATATTTTTTCTTCTAGAGAAAGTCTCATTTGTTTTATTTAGGCTAGAATAAAAGCAGTTTTAAATTTTTTAAAAACCATTTTAAGGTCAATATTATTAGCCCCTTTAAGCTATATTTTTTTCGATAGTCTACAGAACAAACCATCGTTATACAATAACTTGCCTAATTACCCTATCCTGCCTAGTTAACCTAATTAACCTAGTTAAGCCTTTAAATGTCATTTTAAGCTGTATAGAAGTGTCTTGAAAAATATCTAGTAAAATAATATTTACTGTCATCATGGCAAAGATAAAAGAAATCAGTTATTAGAAATGAGTTATTAAAACTATTATGTTTAGAAATGTGTTGAAAAAATCGTCTCTCGGTTAAATAGAAATTGGGGAAAAAAATTAACAGGGGGGCTAATAATTTTGGGGGTTTAATAATTATGACTTCAACTGTATATATATATATATATATAAGAAAATAAATAGATTTATATTTATTTATAATAAATAATTAAAATATATGTTTTTGGGTAGTGGGGGCATGGCCATTATGTCTAGCAATGCCCCTGGGTTAATTTAATAGGCTATATGATGATATAATGACTTTTCAGCAAAAAAGGCAAGAAAGGTCCCGATGTAGTGACATATTAGTAACATTTCAGTTTGTTTGTATGCAGTCTGAATTGTTTGTTTGAAACAATCACATGTGTTCCAATGAGAGTAATAAAAAGTCAACCACATAATTTCTATATGCTTCATCTTATTTTAAAAAGCCTTTAGATTTTTTTCATTTGATTGTAGGATTTCTCTTTTTCGTTGTTTTTCCTAGCAATGTCTGGCAACACAGATGAGTTGAGCCTCTACATAGAAAAATATATAAAAGTATGTTATTTAATTTTTAGATAAATATATATTTCATGCTAAATGAAGATGAAACATATTTACACATATTTAGACTTTACTTTCTCAAATATTATTAAAACATTAACATGACACTTTACTTCTATTTTAACATCCTTGCCATATATATATAATGTTACATTTCTCAGAATTTTCTATCATTGTAACATTTTAGATCAATTATTATTTTTCATTATTACATCAAATTTAATAATATTCCATGCAAAATTTTAAATGCAGATAAAATCACTAATAATAACATAATTTAAATCAAAATGAAAGTAAATTAAACTGATATTTATGAATTTTCCAAACCATTTGTCCAATGCAGGATCATGGGAAAAAGTCAAACAATACAGCCCTGTTAATTATTCATGCCCCAGTGTATGCTGGGAAGAATTGAATGTTACTAAACCACAAAATCATACTTTATCAACTGCATTAAGGGTACTCGTGTGCCCGAAAGCTGCACAATATTAAAACATGAATAAGTATCAAACTAATTATTAGTATTTTGATATAATGTCTGACATACTGTATAATTGCAGGTTAAATATGTTTACATACTATACACAACAATACACAAAGTCAAGTCAAGTTGAGCTTTGTTGTCATCCCGCTACATGTGTGGACATACAGAGGAGTGATATGTCGTGTCATAATTGTAATATAGTAGTAATGTGCACCTTTTGTAAAGCTGCTTTGGAACAATAGTTATTGTGAAAAGCACTAAACAAGTAAACTTGAATTGAATATGTAAAAAATAATAATTTTAAGCATGTATGATGACTTGGGCGGATGTTTCTATATGTTCTCTTTTGTTCAGGTTTTCACACACACCTAATTGCACTATATAAAGCCTTATACAGTATCAAGGCATTCATCTTTTCTGCATCTTCAGCCTTTCTTTGCTTTTCTTATATTCCTCCGAGACCCTCTCGCAGCATTAACAGTGTGGTTGTGCGTACGGGACAAATTTGCAGCCTGTCACAATTCAAGGCACGTGGATATTTATAGAGCTTTCCACTGCTGCCACCTTTGTCCTCTGCTTAGAGTTACAATCTTTCCTCCTCTTTCTCTGATTTGCTGTTCTGTTTGTTTCCTACAGTGGGGGACGAAGTACACTAATATGAGTAAAAGAACTGTTAACTTTCACATTAAAGGCTAATGTTCAGGGTTCCCATGGGTCATGATATTTCTGGAATATCATGGAATTTTTAAAAGGTCTATTCCAGAAATTGAAAGTCAGGGATTTTTTGTTTTTCTTCGTCCAAGTCGTGGAATATCAGGGATTTTTGTTTGTCGTTTTAAAATGTTCTTCACATTTATCAAAATGTCATTTTTTTATATCATGTTTCTTTTTTTTCTTAGCTCTTCATTAATTTTTTGACTTCATGAACCATTGGTCTCTAAGTTATAACTCTTACAGAAACAAAGAGCGAAAGTGTTTACTTATTAACCATAGATTGAGAAAATGTGCCCAGGGATACAGTTTTGAGAACCGAGAAATACAGAGGGGGAAATAAGTCACCATTTTTCTCAGAAAACATATTTCTAAAGATGCTGTTGACTTGAAATTTTCACCGCATGTTGGTAACAACCAGAGAAATCCATATATGTAAAGAAAACAAAACTAAATAGTTTACAAATTAAGTAATAAAATGAAATGACACAACGCTAGGCCTGTCACAATAATCAATATATCGACTTATCATGCAATACTTGGAGATGACCTCAGTAATTTTTGCCGTTGCACTATATATTTACAAATTCACAAATAACGTTAAAGCCATTTTACAATGACATTTACATTCTACCTCACTGGTCTCAAAGTTTATAATTGGGCATTTAGGACATTTAATAGTATATATAATAGGACATTTACCTGTTTAATATCAAATTATAGAATCTAAACGACCTTAAGAATGATTTTAAAGTGTGATTGAGAAGAATGATTTGAGAAGTATTTTAAAGTGTTTATGGCTACTTGCATTATTACGCTGTTATATAATCATTATATAATGAGAGGTATAAAATGATCTCAAAATGACAATAATATCGCTTATCACAACAATTTCTGTGATAATATATCACACAACAAAAAACATCCTTAACGTGACAGGCCTAACACAGGGACAAGTATTGAACACATGAAGAAAGGGAGGTGTAGAAAGGCAGTGAAAGCCCAGACAGCAGGTGAAATCTCTCAGTAGTTCTTCAGTAACCCTTTGCCCTTCGTCATTATAAATTAATATTTGCTTATCAAAATGTTGAAATCAAAAATGTAAAAAATACAGTTTAACAACAAAGTGACTTTTATTATTGACATTTTAGTAGTTTGAAATAATGTAATGTGTAAGAAATAATATATAGAGAAATAAGTCTGTAAAATAACAGGAAATGTACTGGCAGTTTATTACAAGGTTTTTATAGCGTAATATACAACACCAACCCAGACAATATATCACTTTAAACTATTAAAAATGTCAATAAATGTCACTTTTTCGAACTTTTCAAGGTTAAAAGTTCTTGGAAGAAAGATCAAGATCCCATAATGCAATTCAAAATCATAAATAAACGGGGAAAATCAAAACATGAATCACAAAATACGGAAAACTGCTAATTTATGGATATGTTTTTTTACAGTGTGGGACACATTCTGTCAGTGGGTCTTTCTAGCTACGGACGTGTGTGTGTGTGTGTGCGCGCGTGTGTGCGTGTATGTGTGTGTGTGTAACTGATAGCCCCTCTGTGATTGAATCAGGGTCAGAATGTGATGTGCTGATATTTTGTGGTGTTTAGCCTTCAGTCCAGCTCAGCAATGTAGAAAAGCCTCACTATTCATCATCCTCTCTGTTTACCCACACGGCTCATATCCATGTCCTCGTGCTTTCATCTGGCTGCTGCTTTTATCGCAGATTAACAGTCCGAGAGATGAATTCAGCCTGAGATTCAGTCTAATAAAGACTACAGTGGCTCCATTTCTGTCTGCTGCATCTTAATGTATCGTAGAGGATGAGACGAATGAAGCGGGTTATGCGTCACGCTTCGTTTCATAATGCAATATTCAGTTTTGTTAAAGTAGACAGGATGTGACTTAGGAGACTATAAAGCCTTCTTAGATTTACCTGTTGTTAGATTGCCTCAAGCCATATCTGGAAGGTTGGATTCTGCATAGAAATGACCGCATGGTTTACTTATCCTCATATGATGTGTGTGACTTATTTTTACTTTTCAATTCAAGTTTATTTGTATAGCGCTTTTTACAGTAATTATTGTTTCAAAGCAGCTTTACAAAAGGTGCTCATTATTGCATTACAATCAGATTAAGTTAAAGTTACAATCAAAGATAAGTTATTACATACATAGTTAACCAATTTTATTGCATATAGGTGGTGTTTTTGTGTACATGTTTAATGAAGTGTATTTGTGTATTAAGTGTATGTGTTGTCCTGGAAGTCCTCGATGGGTTGTTTTAGTTAAATGTGTCACGTTACTGGGAGGTATTGCAGACGGGACAAGAGGTAGGTAGGATCCATGTGCATTTAATGATGAGACATCGTGCAAAAACAGGACATAAGGGAAAACAAAGTAACAAAATAACAAAACTTGAACTAAGACAAACATAAGCAAAACAAACTATACAATACCACTAGGAACCGGACTAGGACATCAAAAAGACATTTAACGAACGAGCAAAACAAGACGGGTGCAGGGTATATTTAAAGTCCAACAAATCAGTGGTGAACAGGATGCAGCTGTGTGTGTGATGAGTGGAAGTGATGACCGGGTGTGTGTGACGGAATGCTGGGAAATGTAGTTGTAATGATATGTAGTTCACCAGTCCCAGATCGCTGGTGATCATGACAAAATGATACAGAAACCATGAAACTAGAATTGTTTTTGTTACTTGAAAGAAAATATTTTGGATGTTTTTATGCCAGTTATTTGTCAGGAAAAATATTCATTTTCATTGAAATTAGTAGAGACATCTACATAATCAAAAATAATTGTCTTACTTGAAATAAAAGTAAGTTAAAAATAGATCTAAACCTAAAACTGAAATCAGTCAATCTAAATGTAAAATAATAGACAAAATAAATAAACAAATAAATAATAATAATAATGGGTGTCGCAGTGGGTAGCGCTGTCGCCTAACTGCAAGAAGGTCGCTGGTTCAAGTCTCGACTGGGTAAGTTGGCATTTCTGTATGGAGTTTGCATGTTCTCCCCGTGTCCGCGTGGGTTTCTTCTGGGTGCTCCGGTTTCCCCCACAAGTCCAAAGACATGTGCTATAGGTGAATTGGGTAAGCTAAATTGTCCGCAGTGTATGTGTGTGAATGAGTGTGTATGGGTGTTTCCCAGTGATGGGTTGCAGCTGGAAGGGCATCCACTGCGTAAAACATATGCTGGATAAGTTGGCAGTTCATTCCGCTGTGGCGACCCACTGATGAATAAAGGGACCAAGCCAAAGGGAAATGAATGAATGACTGTTTCCACAGGGCCATTTATGACACGTTTCTGAAAACATTTATTCCCCTGAATAAAAAAATTTACCTGGTCCAGTTGTCAACACAGGCGTACAGTACAATCAGAGACATGATTTACAGCCGAATCATGTGCTCACCGGGAAACACAAACATTCGTGGCTCTGTATTGTTTTCACCTCACGAGACTGTCATTTCTGCTGATTTGAGGATTGAATTTCTGCTTTTGGCAGATTGACTTTGGGTTCAAAACTCGCGTCTCAGCTGAAATGCTAGCCGCGCATGGTCTTTGCGTGCTCTAATGTATCTATTTTTTACTGCGTTCATCGTTTTTTGATGGAAACTCATTGGGGGAGGCTAAGCAGTTTTCTGGACATTTTCTTCCTGTGTCCGTCCAGTCAGATTTGTTGATGATTCAGGACTGGGGAAACTGGGCTTTGGCTTTCAGTGCTTTTGGCCTTTTTCTTGATTTTGTTGTTGTGTGAGGGATCGTTTTACCTGCAGTACATTAGTTTGGCACTAATGAGTCACACTCAGCAGAAACAGTTCGGGGATCTTATGACCTTTGAGTCTTCTGAAATATTATTTATGCATAAAGTGTATTTGAGAAGCACCTTCAAAACTAATTGACCATCTTCAGATCAATGGCATAAAAAGTTCATCGTGAGCTATAGTGTGTTTTTATTACGCCTGTCAATCATGTTTCACGAGGCTGTAGTTAACGATACTAACGATACGATAGTACTGTCATAAAATACTCACATTATTATTTTAGATGTTTGTGTTTTGCCTGTATCTTTAAAGCTATAAAACTAATTTCATGTTTGGTGAAAACTCATTCATTCATTCATTTTCTTTTCGGCTTAGTCCCTTTATTCATCAGGGGTCGCCACAGCGGAATGAACCGCCAACTTATCCAGCATATGTTTTACGAAGCGGATGCCCTTCCAGCTGAAACCCATCACTGGGAAACACCCATACACTCCTATTCACACACATACACTACGGACAATTTAGCTTACCCAATTCACCTATAGCGCATGTCTTTGGACTGTGGGGGAAACTGGAGCACCCGGAGGAAACCCACATGAACACGGGGAGAACATGCAAACTCTACACAGAAATGCCAACTGACCCAGCCGAGGCTTGAACCAGGGCCTTCTTGCTGTTAGGCAGCAGCGCTACCCACTGCCCCACCCCGCCACCCTTGGTGAAAACTTTTTAATTTAAATGAAAATAAATATTAGACCTGTCAATCAAGACGCAATTTAAAGATCAGTGTGCGGCACCAAAATATTAGCACTTTATCATGTGTGGATCCATGTATGATAACATTAAGTGCAATATAATTTTTCAAAAAGTCCTAATAGTTCAATCTCCAGTAAAAAAAATTCAAAAATTGTAAATTAACTGTATCGCCTCACAGCAAGAAGGTTGCTGGTTTGAGTCCCGGATGGGTCAGTTGGCATTTCTGTGTGGAGTTTGCATGTTCTCCCCATGTTGGCGTGGGTGTCACCTGTTTCAAATGTTATAATTCGATTGAATGGGCGTTATCAGCTGATATATATGGGCCAGTAGGGGCCTTCTGCGCCTACTAGTAGGCTCAGAAGGCTGTAATCATCCATCCACATGGTTAATCAGCTATACTAATAGTGAAGACTCCAGATCCAGATCTGTTTTTACATTACTGTGACGGTTGGGTTTAGGTTTGAGGTAGGGGTAGACGTTAATAAAATACAATTAATGGGAAATTTTTATAAATAATATAAATAATTCTCGTTAATTTCCGTCCACAGCCGTATGTGATCTATAGCTGATTAACCATGTGGATGGATGATTACAGCCTTCTGAGCCTATACTGGCCCATATCTATCAGCTGATAACCACTGATAACGGCCATTCAATCGAGTGATAACATTCGAATCGGCTGTGGGTTTCCTCCGGGTGCTCTGGTTTCCCCCACAGTTCAAACACATGCGGTATATGTGAATTGAGTAAACTAAATTGGCCGTAGTGTATGAGTGTGTGTGAATGAGAGTGTATGTGTGTACTGGGTTGCGGCTGGAAGGGCATCCGCTGCGTAAAACATATGCTGGAATAGTTGGCGGTTCATTCCGCTGTGGCGACCTCTGAAATAGAGACTAAGCCGAAGGAAAATGAATAAATGAAAATTAATTGTTAATTACCAAGTAAATTAATTACTTTGCCAATATACTCCTTAATACCACAAAGTTTTACCCACAAAAAAAGTTTTTAATCATTTAATAAAATTAAGATAAATAGAATAACTTATTATTTAATATGTTCTAATAAGTACAGATCAGAATAAGATGAATGTTTTATTTATGCATAAATATATATTTTTAACTGAAAGGCTTATTTCACCCATATTTTCATACTTTATTTTCACAAAAGTTATTTGGACCATTAAACCCATTACGTTTTTATTTAAATAAAAAAATACAATTTAGGATTTAAAATTATAATGATTTTTTTATAATATGTCAAATACTGTATATATATATATATATATATATATAAATTTTATATATATGTATATATATTTTTTATTAATTTAGATTTACTTTTGATATCAAAATAGGACATCTGGTCTTTGACTTGTATAATAAATATATTATTGCAGCTCCTGTTTCCTTAAATTCTTTCAGTTTTCCTGCACTCTGAACAAATGGGAAAATTTCAACATTTCAGAAAATGTTTTGAAACATTGGAAAATGCCTGCAGAAACCAAGTCCATTAAACACATTTGAAAAGTGTTTGTGCGTGTTCAATTCACACTAAATCCATGCATTATTAATCCTGTTTGTTTCCTTTAACCCACAGGTGTTTCCACTCACCCGTGATTTTCCAAAATTTGTTTTTCAGCTTCTTTTATTCCATCCAACACAAAAAAGCATTGAACACAGTTTTAAGTGGTTGTGCTTTTTACACGTTCTTCAGGATGGTAAACTCTACAAAGTTTACTATTATCCCTGACCTTTTTAAGTGTTTACAGCCTCGTGTGATGTCAGCTTATTCTTTAACAGTATTGTATTTTTGAGGAAGACCTGAATTGGCTAGTTGCATCTCCTTGCTCTTTTATAAGGGAATATTTAAGATCTGTCAGTCCTGCAATGCTCCTTATGGCCCTTAAAGTTTGTGCTATTAGCAACTTCTCAGTTTATATCAATAATTGATTGTGAAAGCCTCAGGAGTTGTGTTTCGAATGTCCTTAAGGGCCTCAATCCTGATTTCTCAATCCTGAAGAAAGACACTGTCGCACTTAACCGAGCACAAGTGTGATATTTATTGTGTGTGATTAATGGTGTTTAGCGAGCTGACGTGATTGAGTACGTCACTTACTTTGGAAAATATATTTAAAAAAATTATAATCAAAAACACATCTTGAGAGTCAACAAGTACTCACTTCTTGGTGAAGTTATGAACACAATAAATGTCCTTGAATGGGTTTGTGGTCTTTATATTTGTAAAATGTGATGTAATTAAAGGGATAGTTCACACAAAAATGTAAAATTGTCATCATTTACTCACCCTTCAGTTGTTTAAAACCTATTTGAGTTTCTTTCTATATTTTGAAGAATGCCGGTTGATGGTGCCCATTGATTTCCATAGTATTATTTCTTTCTGCTATGGAAGTCCCCCATGTTGGCGTGGGTTTCCTCCGGGTGCTCCGGTTTCCCCCACAGTCCAAAGACATGCACTATAGGTGAATTGAATAAACTAAATTGGCCGTAGTGTATGTGTGTGAATGAGTGTGTATGGGTGTTTCCCAGTACTAGGTTTCAGCTGGAAGGGCATCCGCTGTGTAAAACATATGCTGGATAAGTTGGTGGTTCATTCCGCTGTGATGACCCTGGATTAGTAAAGGGACTAAGCCGAAGGAAAATGAATGAATGAATGTATGAATGCTATGGAAGTCAATGTTTCGACTATGGAAGCCAACATTCTTCAAAATATCTTCTTTTGTGCTCAACAGAAGAAAGAAAGTCATAAAGGTTTAAAACCAACTTAGAGAGTTTAAATAATGTCCTTAAAATAATATCCTAAGCAAGATTTCAGTTATCCTAAATATCAGCTTGTGGACAAGACTACAAAATTGTAAAAAAAAACAAAACAAAAAAAACGTTTCGTATTGCTTGAGTTACATTATAGGCACAATATTGTCTGTCCTTTTCTGTTTTGCCAATGTAAATATTTCCAGGAAAATGTTTCTGGATGAGTCGTTGAATTGGTTTTTGGAAAATTATGACCCTCCAATGATCACGAGACATTCAGAGTCCAGAAAAGGAACAAAACACATTGTCAAAGCATACCATGTGACTTCGGTGGTTCAAATGTAATCATACGAAGCTCCAAGAACACTTTTGTACAACCCAACAAAAAAGTCTTTGTTTGAAAAAGTCTTGTTTTGTGTCAAATTAGGGTACATGTTTACTACGCACAATAACTACGCACAAAATACTACACACAAAACTTTAATGTGTTGTATTGCCATTAGAAAACTTGCACCATGACGACTTTTCTGTTTCTAAATGAATCAGCCATTTTGAACAAATCATTTGAATGAGCGACTTAATAAATCACTCATTAAAACGTCATTTGTCGTCACCTACTGGCAGTTTTCTATCATATTTTGGTCACACTTTTATTTACGGAACAATTCACGCTATTAACAAACCATTAACTAAGACTTTTACCTCAATAAACTCCTAATTTGCTGCTTATTAATAGTCATTAAGGTAGTAGTTGGGTTTAGGTAATGGATAGGATTAGAGATAATGCAGAATATGTGCTTTATAAGTACTAACAAACAGCCAATATCTTAAAGTCTGCATGAACCAGAAGCTGCAACCATTTTTTTTTTTTCGTATTGTGACGCAGTTTCTAGAGGAACAGAATAATGCATGAGAAAACAGTGGGCGTGGCTTGTTTTTTCTACTGCGAGCTAATTGGATGTAGTAAAGATGGCATTTAATTTAGAAAGATCGAGAAAAGTGTTTTGGGAGAGTTATTACAACATAACAGACACCTCCTCCTCACCATTTCTGTTTGTTGTTATAATACTGTCAAAACTGACAGTTGGAGGGGCGTGGTTAAGTATGTTAGCCACGCCCAATACCTCAGACAGACGTAATCTGGGAATTTTACTGAAAACAAACAGGAAGTGCATTTTCAGATTTCAATTAAAGATTACAAGGGCAAACAGTTTTTGTTTCTTCTTAATGACATGCACAGATGAATTGTTCACCTCAAAACTACCAATGTGAGCTAACAAAATCAATATGGTTAGTTTTGATTTCATGTGTACTTTAACAGGCAAGTAATAAGCAACTATTTAACAATGGGAATTGTTACTTAAACTAAAGTGTAATAGTGTGTGTGTGTGTACTGCAAATGGCATTTGTGTGAGACTCATCGTTTGAGAAAGGCTTGAATAAACTCCACCACAAATACATCAAATAAACTTACTTGGTATTTTTGACTAATGAGTTGTATTTCAGCTTCATCCGTGTCTCTCTCTATCACTGACTGCTGTTTATCTGACATAATGCATGATGAAAAGTAGACACACACATGGGAGCGGTGGGCAGGGAGAAGCAGCTCATTTGGATTTAAAGCCACAGGCTACGAAAACAGCTACAAAGTAGTCAGGCACCAAAATGAGCATATTCTGGAGGCTATAATAAATGAACTAATGTGTATTTTGAGCTGAAACTTTACAGACACATTTTGGAGACACCAAAGGCTTATCTTACATATTGTAAAAGGGGTAAAATAGGTACCCTTTAAAATAAAATATATTGAGTTCAATGGGGGAAAAGTTGTTGTTTTTTACCCAGACATTTCAAAAGAACATGTTTTAGAGCAGTAATCACAATACCGTGAAATTGTGGTATTTTTATCCAAGGTTAGCACGGCTTGATTTTGCCAAGTACGATGCGATCCTGGATTAACATCTATGTTGATCCTGGAACATCATTTCTGTTAGAAAATGTAATCCATACCTATTTCCTACCCCTAAACCCAACCATTACTGTAAATTATTCCCAAAATCAGAGGAGAATAATAGTTGGATAACAATCATGTAGAAGTGCATAAACCAAACCTTAAGCCTAAATTTAACATAAACTGTAAATATATCTCTTAATTCTGATTGGCTGATTGGAATGTTGTTCCAGGATCAACATAGGTGTTAATCCAGGAACATGCCCTACTTGGTGAAATCAGGTTAGGGTCCAAGGTTATCACACCGCCAGAATCTCATACCGGCCCATGCCTACTCCTTTCCAAGAGCACAGCTGAACAATTTCACTCCTCCTGCTATTAGATTGCAAAACCGAGTCCTATCTTGACTGTACGAGGCAGATGTGTTTAGTGGGTGTTTGTGGGATTTGGCCTGGTCCCCATCAGCAGCTGCTTGAATCGGGCTCTTCTCGGAGCTTCAGCACCTGGAATTGTTGCGAAAGACCCATTTTAATTTTTTTTTTTCCCAGAGACTGTGAGAAATGTCAGGAATTGCGGCTGTAATCTCTGCTTTTATCCACTGCGTTGTGAGTGTGCATGCTGGGCTTTCCTGTGACAGCAGTGATTATGAGCATCTGTGTGAACGAGACGATCACCAGCTTTTATTGTTGGGTGTCTGTGCTATGAGTTTCTCCATCCACCAATCGCCAACATCCATCAGATCGCATGTTTGAATTGGAGGATTTGGCCAGTCTTTTCTGTTTCATTGTCATGTTTGTTCATTGTTTGTTGATTTGTGTGTTTATTTATTTCATTGGTTTGGTTTTCTGAAGTCCTGAGGTTGAGTCAAAAAGGGCTTTTGAAATATGAAAGTGTAAAACAGCTCAGAATTATAAAGTCAGAATTATTAGCCCCCCTTGTTTATTTTTTTCCCCAATTTCTGTTTAATAACTCATTTCTAATAACTGATTTCTTTTATCTTTGCCATGATGACAGCACATAATATTTGACTAGATATTTTTCAAGATTCTAATATTCAGCTTAAAGTGACATTTAAAGGCTTAACTAAGTTAATCAGGCAAGTCATTGTATAACGATGGTTTGTTTTGTAGACAATTGAAAACAAATATTGCTTAAGGGGGCTAATAATATTGACCATAAAATGCTTAAAAAAAATTAAAACTGCTTTTATTCTAGCCGAAATAAAACAAATGAGACTTTCTCCAGAAGAAAAAAAATTATAGGAAATACTGTGAAAAATTCCTTGCTCTGTTAAACATCATTTCAGAAATATTTGAATAAGAAAAAATTCACAGGAGGGCGAATCATTTTGACTTCAACTGCAGATTTTTTTTAAGCTACAAATATTAATTTGTACGTCGCTTTGGATGAAAGCGTCTGCTAAACTAAAGACTGTATATCTAAAGTAAATGAAGGTCTCTCATATATTTTTTAATGTGATTTACAGAAGACACTCACTAGAGTGTCATTAAGTGTAACAATATTTTATACTGTATACTAAAACATCTTGTCTGGCATCTTCAGGAATCATTTGATTTGCATACATTTATTAATTTAAAATATTAAATTAAAAATATTAATTAATTGCATTGTCAAATCTTTTTCCATGATTCCTCAAATCAATTTAATCCCATTTGTCAGTAAATTAGTCATTCAATATGTAATATATTTATTTATTTGAATATACAAGTCATGCTTATGAGAATAAATATGTTGTTTCATTTTTGCGTTAGCATGTCTTAACGAAAATGGTGAACTATTTAAAATATTTATATTAAAAAGGTTTCAATAAAATATTGCATTTAGCATACATTTTCATACAATAAAATATTTTATTGTAAATTAATTTGATGTGGACAACAAAAAATGAAATATCTTTGACACAATTGCAATATTTAAAAACAAATTGCAAAAATGCAGATGCTTGCAAGTTTATGCAAACAAAATAATTATAATAATTTTGTGTACTTTGAAAAAAAAAAAAAGTAGTACTAAGCTACATTTGCCATATTTTGAGATTTTACTATGATATAGATATTAAGTATTTAGTATATTATACAGCATGAGGTTAGCTGTGTTTTAATATAGATGTATATTAAACAGCTTGAGGTTAGCTGTGTTTTAATAACGATGTATATTAAACATCATTAGGTTAGCTGTGTTTTAAATGATAAAGCATTATATGATGGAATCTAGATGCCGTTGTGTATTGTGTTTTGATCTGTTAGTTTGTGTGTGTTTGTTTTGTGTTTCAGTTTTCTCCTGGTGTTCAGCTGTCTGGTGCTTTCTGTTTTCTCCACCATTCCAGACCATCATAAATTTGCCAACGAGGCGCTCTTCATCCTGGTAAGGGGTTAAAATGACACATACTAACAGAAATAACTAAATTATGCCATCATTATTTTGATTAATTTACATGCACAATCCAAACCCTTCAGGGAAAGGCACAATATACATCTGTTTTAGGACTCTCTCAAAGACATTTACTAAAATATAAAGAATTATCCATTTATATTTTGCTGAAATACAGAGCTGTGCTGCCAATTTGGAATGACTTTCAGTGCAGAACAAGGATTTTATGCATATAGATGGTGTAATTACAGCATTTACCAGCAGGAACAGAAACACCATAGAATGGAAATCGCTTTATTAAACGAAAACTTTCCGCTGTCAATAAAAGTGTAGCATGCTCAGCTTTATTTAACCATTTTACCATAATTAAACACTGAAATGCACAGAAAATGCCCTGGAAATTAATAAATAAAAATACTCAGGAGTACATGCTTTCACTGCATTTACCTTTTTTTGATACAAATACTTAATATCTTGATGCAATGTATTTTTAATTGAGCTCATAACTGTTCAAAAACAGTCAAAATTTACCGACAGTGCATATTTATTTCTTAGACAACGTCACAAACATCAAAACAACATAAATGTTACTGTATGTTTTCAAAAAAAATTTTTTTTGAATGAGTTTTTCATACTAATGCGGTTTCAATAGGTATACACATACATATTTATCAGCAAAATTCAGTCCCAAAAATGTGTGATGTTTGGGAAAAGGCTAAATATATTTTGCAAATGCTTTTATTGCTAATGTAACTTCATATATGATGAGCAAATATTTTTTTCACATAAAAATACTGTAAATGGACAGAAAATGTAATAAAAAAAATGACAGAATATGAAATGTATACAAATATAAATTATTAATTTTGAGAGTCTTAAGTGATTTAACATTTGCAGATGTTATTTTTATTATGATTATTATTCATATTATTTATTTTATTTTTTAATTATTATAATTTATTATTATTATTATTAATATCATTATCATTATTATTTGTTTTATTTTCTTACATTATTATTATTTTTTCTTATCATTTTTTATTTCATTTTCTTACATTATTATTATTATTATTTATTTTTTAATTATTATAATTTTATTATTATTATCATTATTATTTGTTT
>CAIGQV010016734.1:16295239-16308332 GCA_903798115.1 Danio jaintianensis
TTAAAAGTTACGCAGTGTTAAGATTTTTATTTGCAACCTTAAGATTCCAGTTTTAAAAGCAAATTATAAATATATATATATATATAATTTACATTTATACATCATCTGAAATAAATAAGCTTCCCATTGATGTATGGTTTGTTATGACAGGACAATATTTGGTTGAGATATTGCTGTAAAATCTGGAATCTTAAGGTTGCAAAAAAAAATCTAAACACTGAGAAAATTTTAATTTGTTCAAATTAAGTTTGTAGGAATGCATATAGTAATGCAAGTTTTGACATATTTACAGTATTTTTACCAAATATCTTCAAGAAACAAGATCTTTGCTTAATTTTCTAATGGTTTTTGATGTGGAATAAAAATGGATCATTTTGACTCATGCAATGTATTTTTGGCTATTCCCACAATTTTATTTGTGCAATATAAAACTGGTTTTGTGGTCCCAAAACACAAATCTGATAGTTTAAGCCATTCATCAATTATTCTTGACATTTAAGAATCAATAGTGAAGATGTGTAAAAGTACAATTTTAATATATAAAAGCCCACGTATGTGGTGGTCCAAATTTGCACAAAAAATGTCCACTACATACAGTTGAAGGCAAAATGATTCACCCTTCTGTGATGGGTGGGGAAAGGACAAGGACTCAAGTGCAGAACTAAAATGGATTTTTATTAATTATAAAATAAAACAAAAGGAGAACAAAACAAACAAACTAGACTGGGCTGGGATCAGGGCTGGAAGACACGACAGGTCAGGACAAGGTGATAAATGACGACGAACTGGCACAGGACAGCAGACATGGAGAGACAGAAATAATTAACAAACAAACAGGTGAACATAATAACCTAATAATGGGTTAACAAGGAGGGTGGGAATAGACAATAGACGGGAGAGCACATGACACAAAGAAACAACACAAGCCAGAACACGCAGCCAATGAGAGAACTCATTAACCGTGTGTTCACATGAAACACTAAAGCACGCAGCCACAGTTTAAACACCAAGCCACGTGCTTAGACAACACCAACATAAACAGAACGCAAGACACGAGCACATGATAAATGAAAACACCTTACCGTGCGCTCATATGTGGCATGCATGTTTCCGATCCCAGCGCCAACCGAAACCAACTAGACTGAAGCGTTGAGAACGAAAACACCATGCCGTGAACAAAACAACAAACCCACCAGGACGAGCGTGCATCCCGAGCACGCCCGGACCCGGAATGGGAGTGGCCACGTCCTGAGCGCAGCCAAGACGGCGCTCATACAATGACAAGGACAGACAATGACAAGAAATGTGAGTGCTCGACTCGAGAAAACTAGACGAGACAGGACTAGTGTCTAGTGTCTGGACCGAAGTGGCAGAATCCTGACATACTAGACATCCTGGCAGAATCCTGACATAAGCTGAATACTAGTATCTTGAAAAATACCTAGTCAAATATTATGTACTGTCATCATGGCAAAGATAAAAGAAAACAGTTATTAGAAATGAGTTATTAAAACTATTATGCTTAGAAATGTGTCGAAAAAAAATCTTCTTTCCATTAAATAGAAATTGGGGGGGGAAATATACAGGGTGGCTAATAATTCAGGAGGACTAATAATTTTTACTTCAACTGTATATAAATAAATGTGTACCGATACACCCTTAATTGATAGTCATCATGTCTGAATTGAGGATATTGTTCATTAACTGTGAAGGCTGCACTAGCTCAATAAAAGCTCAGCGATCTGCTCTTTAATCTGTGAGAGGCTGATCAGAGAACAGAGAAGTGTGCATCTCTTCTGAATGTACACAGATGAGGCCTGCATGTGCTCACGGGGCAAACATAAACCATGCACTGGTCTGTAACCAATCACTTTTCTCCATGGTTTATGTCCGTTTTACTTGACGGTTGTTCTCGAGAAGCTAAATCACGAATGGCATGTAGCATTTGAATGCAGGAATATGAAGAAATGTTTTGGGTCAGAGATGTTAAATATTTAGTAAGGGAAGGCATGCATGTGAGAATCATGTTTAGAGTCATCTTTATGTATTTCAGTGTGTAGGCATGTGTCAGCATGCTAAAAGTCATCTGGTGCATATTTGTGAGCTGCTCTATGACAAATAAATGATATGCATGAGGTTTGTGACCTCGACGTGCATGACATGAAACTATATTTTGGTGATTAGGATTGCAATTAGCACTTCAGAGATAATGTTTACGGCATGTCGTCAATTTAAATAATGTTATGGATTTAAATTCATTAAAATGTTTTTCCTAAAATACGCCTACTTCAGCATGCTTGTGTGTGGCTCCGTGGAGTCTGTTGCTGCTCTTTTCGATGGCATGATACAGGTTAATACACTGTAAAAAAAATATCTCTTTATTTACTGTTTCCATATTTTGTGTTGTCCTTTTATTTACAGTTGTGAATCGCATTATGGGATGTTGATCTCTGTCGACTTTTGATGTTGAAAATTCAGCTCTACAGTGACTTTTATTGACATTTTAGTAGTTTGAAATGATATAATGCATAAGAAATCAGATATAGAGGAATAAATCTGTAAAATAATGTAAAACTGTACTGGCAGTTTATTACAAGGTTTTTGTAGCGTAATATACAACACCAACCCAGACCATAAATCACTTTAAACCAGGGGTGCCCACACTTTTTCAGCATGCGAGCTACTTATACAATGACCAAGTCAAAATGATCTAATATAAAAATGCAAAACATATATTTATTTATAAACATATTGAGAATTCTGTATTTGTACAATATATATATTAATGTACCTTGCATAACTGTATGAAACCATAACATATTTTTGTCATTACCTTACTCTGATGACTTGCACTGAATGGAATCAGCCAGGGAAGCATAGTCCGGACAGTAGCTGCTAATAGCCAGCCTCAAGCACATTACCAAATGGTCATCAGTCATGGTGGAATAATATTTGGACTTAACCACGCCAACTTGTGCCGCAAAACTATAGCCGCTGTAGTTTTGCAGCACTTAGCAAAGTTGATGCAGTTTTATGCACACGCGTGGTTACCCATGCCTCAGAAAAGGTCAGATATCAGACTGATGATAGGCTGACGTCTATTTTTTGAATGCCATGCGATCTACCCATGCTACCTTTGCGATCGACGGGTAGATCGCGATCGATGTATTGGGCACCCCTGCTTTAAACTATTAAAAATGGTAATAAAAGTCACTTTTTGCAACTTTTCAAGTTGTTGGAAGAAAGATCAAGGTCCCATAATGCAATTCAAAACAAAAGCAGAAAAATAAAAACATGAATCACAAAATACGGAAAACTGCTAATTTACGCATATTTTTACAGTGTACACCATCACACCATATTCAGCTTAAAGGGATAATTCACCTATAAATGAAAAATTCCTGTTAATGTACTCACCGACAGGTCATACAAGATGTAGGTGACTTTTTGTCTTCTAAAGAAAATTTTTAGCTCAATTTGTGGTCCTTGTTGATTCATATAATGGCAGTGAATGGTTACAGGTTTTAAGATTAATAATAAATGTATACAAATGACTTTCCTCCGGGTGCTCCGGTTTCCCCCACAAGTCCAAAGACATGCGCTATATGTGAATTGAATAAGCTAAATTGTCCGTAGTGTATGTGTGTGAATGAGTGTGTTCACAGTGATGGGTTGCAGCTGGAAGAGCATCCGCTGCGTAAAACATATGCTGGATAAGTTGGCGGTTCAATCCGCTGTGGCGACCCCAGATTAATAAAGGGACTAAGCCAAAAAAAAAATGAATGAATGAATGAAAAATGTTCAATTTCTTACACGGACCGATTGTTTCGCTTCACAAGACCTCAGTGTGTCATCAGAAGCCATGGCTATTGATTTGGATTCGTTTGTATATATTTATTTTTGATCTAAAAAAACCTGTCACCATTCACTGCCATTATATAAATCACCAAAGACCACAAATTGAGCTCAAAATCTTCTTTAATGTTTTACTGAAGAAAAAAAAGTCACCTACATCTTGGATGACCTGTGGGTGAATAAATTAACAGGGATTTTTCAATTTTGGGTGAACTATCCCTTTAAGATATTAAGCCCAATATCTGTTAATGATCTTTTTAAATATTAATTCAACTGACTGTATGTGCCCATACTAGATCTTTTAATTGAAAGTGATGAAAATCAGTTTTCTGTCTTGAAATTAGGTTTGAGAAAAGAAAGAAAAAATAACTTTAAAATCTAAATAACATTTGCGGTGCATGATTATTCTTATGATGAATTTTGTTTTCCTGAAATTTTTTTTAAAAATAAGACAATAGACCACAACAGTTTGGTCGCAGAAATAGAAACTCCATTCATTTTCTCCATAGGAAAATAGATTATTCTCAATTTAAATTTTTATACAAAGATTCAATTATATAACATTTAATTTGCCCATCCCAACATTTATTAAACAGAAAAACCATTTAAAATAAGTGAAATAATTGAATTGAAAAAATAATAAATAAGTTTTAATTCACCAATGCATTTATATATTTAAAGGAAAATTTTTTTTATTAGATTACAGTCACCCTTTCATAGCATTCCAGTTTGTTTATTTGTTTACAAATTGCCTGAAAGGGGAACACATTTGTTTTAAAAAGCTTCTGCTTTACATCTGATTGCATATGTTATTTTTTCATAAGCAAATTTTTCAGACATCTCTATTGGAAAATGTATTTTTTAAAAGTAACTTTTAAAGACAAAGACAGGAAAAATGAATGGAAAATAATAATACACTCTATAATAAATATTTTTAAATAGTTAATTTTTTGCAGTGTTTCATTTGAAACAAACGGTCTCGACAGTATTTTATAAAATAATTTTTTTTGTGATATTGTCTTAATTATAAAGACATCTTTCTCTAAACCTATGACATAATATGACTCTTACACAGGACAACATATATCCAACACAGGCTCATTGTGAATACGTACCCCCGTATACATTTCTGGGGAGCACAAATTATGTAGCCAGAGGTACGTATGGCTGCATTTTATCTTAGAACGGGGCGGTATGATGCCGCCATTGGCTTCTGTTTTTTTTTTTTTTTACCTCCATGTGGACGAATTTTCCGCTGTTACCAGTTTGCCCAGTAGCTCGCGTACGTCGGCGGACTTGAGATGCAAAGTGGAGTTGACCGCGACAACAAGGTTTGAGTCCGGCAAAGAATGGTTCCAGAACGGTTATATTCCAAAAATATAAAATAAACAAGTAAATAACAGGGTGAGAATGTGGTAAAATCTGAAAACATGGTCAAAATCCGGTGGCTTTTCTTTTTCTGGATTGCTTTTGAAAACACTAATGGTTGGGTTTAGGTAAGGGTGGGCAGAGGTATCGGTCGGACTGTCAGTCAGTCAACAGCTGCCTCTGGTGGATTTATGTGAGAAGAGCACGTGCGAATGACACTTGCGAGAGAAATTAGAGATCTCAATAAGCGTACACAGCAGTCTCTGGCAGATTTGTGAACACAAAAACTGCAAAAAAACATACCTCCTGGGATGTATTTAGCGCTCTCCAGAAATGTATTCAGGGGTACGTATCCATAATGAGCCTGGGTTGCATACTGTATATCCTTGATTTTCATTTTTCCCTCTTTGTGCTGTCAGTCTATTAACCTCACCTCCTTTTGACAAGTGTATTTTTAAACCTTTTGTCTGTTTGTCTCAATCATTGTGTCCTCTACATATAAGCAAACAGTCTCTGATAAAACTATTTTGCATTATAGAACATCTGAAATGAACAGTAATAATGAAGAGAATGATTTATTTGCACGTTTGTCACCAAAATCATTGCTGTAATTTTCTCTGCAGTGGGAAGATGGGCTTTCGCGACCGCATTAGGATGAATAATTCGCGCTCCTCTCAGGCCATCCGGAGCAAGGCTTCTCCTTTACCTCCAGGTAACGTGCGGTGTTCGCCTAGCACAGAGAATGTCCCAGAAGCCACCAGCCCCGGAAAAGTGCAGAAAAGCTGGAGCTTCAATGACCGGACACGTTTCCGCACCTCTCTGCGCCTCAAACCACGACCCGCAGCAGACAGTGAGTGCATCTGTTCACAATTACAGCTCATAAACTACCTTTTAAAAGTTTGTTTGTTATTTTATTATTATGTAATTTATATAATTAATGTCTTCATTAATTAACAGGGTGATTTATTCTCAAATTTTATTATAGTTTAGAATAGCAGTTTTCTGTGTGATATACAGTTGAAGTCAGAATTATTAGCCCTCCATAATTATTAGCCTCTCTGTGTATATTTTTCCCCACTCTCTGTTTACCGGAAAGAACACATTTCTAAACATAATAGTTTTAATAACTCATTTCTATTAACTGATTTCTTTTATCTTCGCCATGATGACAGTACATCATATTTTACTAGATATTTTTCATGATACTATGATTCAGCTTAAGGCTTAACTAGGTTAATTAGGCAAGTTAGGGTAATTAGGCAAGTTATTGTATAATGATGGTTTGTTCTGTAGACAATCGGAAAAAAATATTGCTTAAGAGGGCTAATAATACATTCATTCATTTTCATCCGCTTTTCCGGGGCCGGGTCGCGGGGGCAGCTCCTGGAACACCTCCCTACGTAGGCGTCCAGGAGGCATCCGAAACAGATGCCCGAGCCACCTCAGCTGACTTCTCTCGATGTGAAGGAGCAGTGGCTCTACTCCGAGCTCCTCCCGGGTGACAGAGCTCCTCACCCTATCTATAAGGGTGTGCCCTGCCACCCTGTGAAGGAAACTCATTTCGGCCGCTTGTATCCGAGATCTTGTCCTTTCGGTCATGACCCAAAGCTCATGACCATTGGTGAGAGTAGGAACGTAGATTGACCGGTAAATCGAGAGCTTTGCCTTTCGGCTCAGCTCCTTCTTTACCACAACGGACCGCATTACTGCTGCCGCTGCACCAATCCGCCTGTCAATCTCACGTTCCATCCTTCCCTCACTCGTGAACAAAACCCCAAGATACTTGAACTCCTCCACCTGGGGTAAGGACTTTCCTCCAACCTGGAGATGGCAAACCACCTTTTTCAGGTGGAGCACCATGGCCTCGGACTTGGAGGTGCTGATTCTCATCCCAGCCGCATCACACGCAGCTAATAATATTGACCTTAAAATGTTTTTTTATAAAAATTAAAAACTTATTCTAGCCGAAATAAAACAAATAAGGCTTTCTCCACAAGAAAAAATATTATAGGAAATACTGTGAAAAATTCCTTGCTCTGTTAAACATCATTTGGGAAATATTTTAAAAAGAAAAGATATATATTATTTTATAATTCTGGGCTAATAATTCTGACTTTAACTGTATGTGAAACTGTAGGGTAATTTATTCCTGTGATTCAAAGCTGAATTCTCAGCAACAATTACTGTGTCTTCAGTGTCACGTAGACCATTTTGTTTAATTTCTTAAACAAGCATGTTAGTGCTTAAAATGGTTATGCTGCTTGACACTTCTAATGTATTTGTGTGCATTTTGAAGAAATAGAAGAAATACATACAAATTTATTTAAAAAATATTGCCTGTATATATTATAAAATATTATACAAATATTTATAATATTTATGCATAGTTAATAGTAAAGAAACAAAAATGACTATATTTTTTATTCTTCCTTTTTTTTTATTATTTGAGAGATAATTATTCTAAAAATTGTTTGGTCTTTGAGATTATACATTTCACTGATAGATTTAAATAACATTAATTTGTATATCTTGAATTTCTGCTCTGTAGTTTGTGTGTAGTTTTGTATTGTAATGAATCTCTCTATTTTTATATGAAACCACCCGATTCGAATGTTATCACTCGATTGAATGGGCGTTATCAGTGGATATCAGCTGATAGATATGGGCCAGTAGGGGCCTTCTGCGCCTCCTAGTGGGCTCAGAAGGTTGTAATCATCCATCCACATGGTTAATCAGCTATTCTAATAGAGAACAGTTCAGATCCAGATGTGTTTTTACATTACTGTGACGGTTGGGTTTAGGGTTGGGGTTGGGGTAGGCGTTAATAAAATACAATTAACGGGAAATTTTACACTACTGTGACGGTTGGGTTTAGGGTTGGGGTTGGGGTAGGCGTTAATAAAATACAATTAATGGGAAATTTTACATTACTGTGACGGTTGGGTTTAGGGTTGGGGTTGGGGTAGGCGTTAATAAAATACAATTAACGGGAAATAGTATAATTTCATAAAAAATCACGCGTGGCTGTATACACGCTTACCTCCATATGAATGGATTTTCAGCTGTTATCAGTTTCTCCAGTGGCTCACCGTGTACGTGAGACGTGGAGCGGAGTTGACAGCAATGACTGGGTTCGAATCCGCCGAAAAACAGTTTCAGAAAGCAGCTAAGACAAAAGTTAATTATTTGTTTTTATTGCTTTTTTAAAAACAGACGGTTGGGTTTAGGGAAGGAGGAGGGCAGGTTAATCGCTGCTTTTGAAAAATAATCGCTGCTTTTGAAAAAATAATGACCGTTGGGTTTAGGGAAGGAGGAGGGCAGGTCAATCGGAGCGGCCTCTGCTGGATTTACGCGAGAACAGCAGATTAACCATGTGCATGTAGGAACAGTAGGCGCAGTAGACCCCTACTGGCCCATATCTATCAGCTGATATCCACTGATAACGCCCATTCAATCGACTGACAACACTTGAATCCGCTGATGAAACAATATATAATATAATTAATAACATAATATAATAATAGAATAGAAAGAATTAATCATATAATTAAATGTAATTATGGCTTAGGGATGTTTTTGAAAACAGAAAAAATACATATTTTCTCAGAGGATCAACCAGAACATTTTACAAACATGGTACCCTTTAATATTATCAATATTGAGAAGAACGTACTCCTCCAACCATAAATCCCCTCAACATCCCCTCTTCCTATCTCCATTAGCTTTATTTGATTTATTTATTTATTTTATTGTTTTCTTCCCTTTCTGTCTCCTTTTTTATGTCCATTTGATTCTGTTTTAAGTTAGTTTGTGGTTAAAATATATAAATAAATAAAAACCTTTTGTTACAGAATACCAGCAATGTATCTTGTTTTGAAGAAAATAATAATAATAATAATGTAATTATAATTATACTAAGGGGTGAATTGAACATAATACTAACCCTTTTTCACATTAATCCATGAATACATTATTATGAATGATTCTTCAGGACTAAACTTGGAGCCATATATTTTCAGTGCATTATACGGGTTAATATTTATCTAAAAGCTGCACTACATTTTCATCTTCAGGATTTTTTTCACGATTAAAAAACACAGATGAAGCATTAATTTGAAATAGAACGCTTTTGCATCATTATCAATGCCTTTACTGTTACTTTGGATCAGTTTAATGCATCATTGCTGAATAAAACTATCAGTTTCTTCCGCATGAAAACATATTACACACCTCAGTCTTCTGAACAGCAGTGTTTTAATGTTTTGTTAGAAATAAATGTGTGATATAACGTGTAAATATAACATTACTAATATCTTAAATTTCTGCTCTGTAGTTTGAAATTATAATGAAATTCTCCATTTTTTTATTATAAATAACAATACAATTATAATTAAACTAATTGACTACACAAATTGAGTAAAATATAATACAAACCCTTTTTCACATTACTCCATTAATACATTGTTGTTTAGATGAAAAATTGATGTTATGAATGATTCTTCAAGTCCAAACTTGGAGCCACAGATTTTCAGTGCATTACAAGGGTTAATATTTATTTAAAAACTGTACTACATTTGACATCTTCAGGATTTTTTCATTATTAAAATAGACAGATGATGCATTCATTCGAAATAGAAAGCTTTTGCATCATTATCAGTGCCTTTACTGTCACTCTTCATCAGTTCAATGCATCCTTGCTGAATAAAATGATCAATGTCTTGCATGTGAAAACATACTGAACAGCAGTGAATGTTTGTGATTATTATGTCTTGTTCTCTGCCAGTGGAGGGAGTTGGAGAAGAGCACACCGAGGACAAATCTTACTGTGACGTGGCCATGGAGGATGTGATTCCCGCAGTGAAGACCCTGATTCGAGCAGTTCGGTGAGTCCTATAGTTCCCTCACAGATAATGTCACCATGCATGCATCAGTCTAAACGAACGCTCTGTCTTTTGCAAAAAAAGGGACCTCGGTATAGAATCTGCACCGTCAGCCATGACCTTTTCACAGCACAGTTATTACATCAGTTGACCATTATGGAGACAAAGAGGGGTTAGACTCATAGAGGACATGGCAACCTCACTACTTCTTGCTTAAACAAGCAGAAAGTAATACAAGATGTGCTAAAAATATGGTCAAGTTCTTGCAGGGAGTTGAGCGCCTGCTCACTGATTGGTCGGTTAAGTGAGAACAGCATGCGTGATGCTTTAAAAAATGACATTTAAAAAATATATACAAATGAAAATGTATATGTGTTCTTTAAAAAAAAGGGATTCATTTTAAAGAGGCTGTAAGATGTTTACTACTGGACACGGCCTGTGTACTATTTTTAATCTGGTAGCACTGCTGTCGTCTACTTTGGATGACAGTTCTTCACAAAATAAAGGGTTTTCCTGAAGTGTTTTCTGTTTTTTTTTGTAAAACACTGTTCTATTAGCATGATATATCTACTATTATTACACAGTTCTCTGGAATATTTCATTCTGATTGGTCAATTAAGATATTCCAAGGTATGTTATTCCAAGATAACAACTGATTAAAATAATAACTCGCGCTCATCTGGGTATTTATTATCATTTTTAACATTTTAGTCACTTAACGTCTTTTTAGATGAGGAGTTTAGTGACAGGTGACACTGTGGCTCAGTGGTTAGCAGTTAGCACTGTTGCCTCAAAGCAAGAAGGTCGCTGGTTCGAGTCCTGGCTGGGTCAGTTGGCCTTTCTGTGTGGAGTTTGCATGTTCTCCCCGTGTTGGCATGGGTTTCCTCCGGGTGCTCCAGTTTCCCCCACAGTCCAAACACATGCGCTATAGGTGAATTAAATAAACTAAATTGGCCGTAGTGTATGAGTGTGTGAATGAGTGTGTATGGGTGTTTCCCAGTACTGGGTTGTAGCTGGAAGGGCATCTACTGTGTAAAACATATGCTGGATAAGTTGGCGGTTCATTCTGCTGTGGCGACCCCTGATGAATAAAGGAACTAAGCCGAAAGAAAATGAATGAATGAATGAATCTGTAAGGGGTGTGCTCATTTATATATATATATATATATATATATATATATATATCAACACAATCTCACGGCAGTGCTTAACTTTTTAATTTAGTGGCTGATTCATATGAATTCATACAATCTCATTCGTACAATTTAGTATAATTTGCTCATCCCCCTATGACGGCTGGGTTTAGGGGCGGGATTGGGTGCCACGCCTCCTTTTTAAAATCGTACATTTTCGTACGTCTGAATTAGCCACTAAACTAACAAAACGTAAAATACTTACGTTTCCTCATGAATCAGGCTGATGATATATACTGTATATACTGTGTATATAAACACGAAGAGAGGGTGGGACATAGAGTAGCTCCTCCCCTTTTTAAAAAACAGCCAATAGCGTTAAGTTTTATCACAGCATCAAATGTGAAGCGTTTTGAAGGGGGCGGGACATGTCAGATAGTAGAGAGCATTTGATTGGAAACTGGATATTTGATGAGAAACTAAAGTATGAGGTAACGTGAAAAAAAAGTTGATCCATTTAGGCGGAAGCGACAAACTGTAAGCTTTGAATGTTTACATCTGGTTTAAAAGCTAATTTTGTCACCATTTTGGAGCACACTTGCTTAGATATCCTTAACTACCATACTGATACGAACATCTAAAAACGTTTGAGGACGTTTCATTTTTCAAGATTTGAGGAGCTCGAAACACTGCAGCTGTATGAGAAGAATCACTCTTATGTAAAAGTGTATGTGTGTTTTCACTGAATGTCTAACTTGCTGAACAGCCTCTTCTGCTCTTCTTGACCAGTTTATAGTGCATGATTGGGTCACTTTGGCCGAACAGATTGTGAAAGCAGAGCTCCAGGTGTGTTCAGACTCACAGGTGCATCATTTTCTGCTCTCTGGGCGAGAGATTCTGCGTTTTACATAAGAGCCCTTCGATAAGATTGATGTCTTTAAGGAACAGGCAAATTTTAGCTTCACTGCAATGCTGAGGTTTCAGTTTTGTGGACGCCCCACCGTTTATCAGCGCTGCCGCACAAATGTGTAGGGCGGACCATTCAGGCTTATGCAGAAGAACGAATCTGGAATGGGCAAAGATCTGATTTCCCTCATACATAATTCTTGAATAACCTTCTGCATAATTTAATTTAATATTTCATATTTTGTTTATTATGCTTTTTGTTTTTTAGGAAAATGCACCTGCCATAAAATATATCTTAAATGACTTAAGCATATTTATTTACCTAGCTATCTATCTATCTATCTATCTCATTCATTCATTCATTCATTTTCTTTTCGGTTTAGTCCCTTTATTAATCCGGGGTCGCCACAGCGGAATGAACCGCCAACTTATCCAGCATTTGTTTTACGCAGCGGATGCCCTTCCAGCTGCAACCCATCACTGGGAAACATCCACACACACTCATTCACACACATACACTACAGACAATTTAGCCTACCCAATTTACCTATACCACATGTTTTTGGACTTGTGGGGGAAACCGGAGCACCTGGAGGAAACCCACGCGAACACGGGGAGAACATGCAAACTCCACACAGAAATGCCAACTGACCCAGCCGAGGCTCGAACCAGCGACCTTCTTGCTGTGAGGCGAACGTGCTACTCACTGCGCCACCGTGACGCCATCTATCTATCTATCTATTTTATCTATTGTTTATTATTTTATTTTATTTTTATTTAGGAGACGATACCTCACAACACTTTTAAATACCTGCTCTTAAATGAACATTTAATGTATTTCATCACACTAAACTCTATTTAGGAGAAGATTCCCACACAACACATATTTCTGCACTCTAACCAGTATTTTATTTTATTTTATTTTATTTTATTTTATTTTATTTTATTTTA